>JANHFX010020256.1:73838-90529 GCA_027560015.1 Chloroceryle amazona
TGTCACCTCCTCCCCCAGCCTGGATTGAGAGTGGGGATTGTTCTGGCCCAGGGGCAGGACCCTGCACTTGCTCTTGTTGAACTCCTGAAGTTCAGCTGGGCCCACCTCTCCAGCTTGTCCAGGTCCCTCTGGATGACATCCCGTCCCTCTGGTGTATCGACAGCACCGCTCAGCTTGGTGTCATCTGTGAACTTGCTGATGGTGCACTTGATCCTGCTGTCTATGTCACTGATGAAAATGTTAAACAAGACAGGCCCCAGTAAGGACCCCTGAGGGACACCATTTGTCACTGCTCTACATCTGCACTTAGAGCCATTGGCCACTATCCTCTGGATGCAGCCATCCAGCCAATTCCTTATCCACTGAAGGGTCCACCCATCAAATCCGTATCTCTCCAACTTGGTGAGTAGGATGTTGTGGGGACCATGTCAAAGGCCTTGCACACACAGGCCATCCCTTGTCCACTGACGCAGTCACTGTTACACATCAATAGAATAATTTGCAAATATCATCAGAGTTAAAGTGATGTTATTCTGTAACAGTGAAGTGAAGTTTGTCCTAGATTTGTTATTGGATATTTTCTCTTTAAGGGAATGTGGTGCTATCACTCCTCCTGTGGCAATGATGGCAGCTGCTTGACAAACTCAGTCTCCAAAGAACAGTCGATGAAGGCTAGAAATAAGAATTTAACAAAGGGAATATATTGCTATTGAGGGTTATGGTTGCAGCTAGTATGGTGTGTAGACTGGATACTCCCCAAAAGAGATAACAGAGTCATTGAACAGGGTATTTCATTTGGTCTCTACTCTGGTTCTAATAGGTAGGAAACAAGATTGAGGCTAACAGTAATGCACTGAAGAAAAGTCTTTGGGGGACTCTTTTAAAAATTGATTTTGAAAGTAAATCCTCATGTGTGTACAAATATGTCTGTTGCTGGCTCCTCTGCTTTCTCTTAGTTTTGCTCATCTGAGTTTCAGTCAGTCTGTTTTATTATGTTGAACAATTAATAATGGTATTAAGGTGCCAATTTGGGTTTGTAAATTTGCTGTAACTTTTGAAACGTATCTTAATTTTCAGAATAGCTGAAGCCATCTTTTGTGACTTTCTAGCTGTAAGCATATTTTCTTATTAAAAATCTCCACCTACTCCTAATGAACTCACTTAAAATTGCAATTCCGAGAGGTAATCAAGACATTAACATGATAAAATATAATGTGCTTAAAGCACTTTCCATCAGCTTCAGCAGTCAATTCAGACCCTCCCACTTGATATCAAAGTAATAATTTTCCATCATTCCATACATAAAATGAGATGTGCTTTGTCCATGGAGTAAATATGGAAAAACAGCATTAAGAAAGTCTAGCTATGACTGTAATGAAACTATCCCGAGGTTGGGTTTATGTCAGCTAGAAATTATTATGCAAAAGTTTATTTTTTTGGCATAAGTGCTGCAGAGTATTGTGCTGCTTTTTAATTAACTACATTTTGCATGGTTTTCATTACAACGATGTGTGTTAAAAAATCGAGTTTCTGTAGAAGTCAAACCTTGCCCTTTTCCCTGACTGAGGCTTGCATCAGGCCATAGAGGAAATGCACTGAAAACTCAGGCCTTGGGAGCAGTGCCAACTCTTCCTGTTGAAAATAGCTTTCTGAATTTCAGAGGAGCAACAGATCTCGTGATCTTGAGTGAATTCCTGCTGACCATCCAAATTGCATGTGACAAACCTGATTGAAGTTAGTTTCTCTTTTGCAGTTTTATGGTTTAGAAGATAACGCTGCCAAGTGCCTGAAGAATTCCAGCTGTTTGGGTGGGAGAAGTGGGGCTGGAAAAGTATTTGAATTTTGCTTGGTGGAACTGTGGTGTGAAAGCTACAACTAAAGCCATGTTCCTGCACTCAGAGAAGATGTGCAGGTTCTGTTTTATGCTGCTTGATGCTGGCAACTAAATTCTGATCTCTTAGGAACCGTGTCAAGATCTAAAGAAAAGTAGGAAGCATTTGCTATGCGCTCCTATTTTGGTTCGTGTGTGCAGTTTAAGGTTAACATCCCAAGAATAAAAATAACAACCTATTCAAATTCCGAAGGAGTTGAGAGACGTGAGTGGTACGTGTTTAAGAGATGATTTAAGCTATTGCCCTGTGTGACTGTGGATGCTGTTGGGGACCAGTGTCTATCTGAGTAGTAAGTGTTTATTTCAGCATGTCAAATAAGCCTTTTTCTAAACTAAGAACGTAAAGCTTCAGAAGTAATGTAGCTATGGGAACTCCATGCTGCTAAATAAGTGTGTATAACTAAATAGATTTAGAAAAGGAGGTATGAATCATTTCAGAATAAAACACATAGGAATGAAGAGAAGTTGTGCATGTTTGTATTTCCTAAATCACCCAAATTACTCTCAGACACTAACAGAAGTTTGTACGAACAGAAGTGTTATCATATAAACTACAAATGATAGGCTATATAAACTATAAACTACCTGCCTCCAAAATTAAACAAATACTTGTTTCTGTTCCTATTGATCAGTGTTTAGTTTCTTATTTGATGTGTTTGCAGAATAATATCATTGTACATAAGTCATACAAGAAGCAGACAGGCTAAAGCTTGCTCAATTTAAGGAATTGATTCAAATAAAAATAGCAGGACTGCTTGACCAAATAAACATAGACACTGTTTGCCACTAAAAGTCTTTTCAACCAATTCCAAGTGGTATGGGGTAGAACCTCAGCTGGTATAAATCACTATTTCCATTAGCACCATCTTCAATAGTTTTATGCTGATTTGCACTTGGAGGATCTGACTCTCTACAGTTAGTGCAGTAAAATGAGTGGGTTTTTCAGTATTTCTTTTTCTTGTATATTTTTTTTTTATTTGAATAAATGTATCAGTATTTAGACAAAACTGTGGAACCTGGAGTGGTCTAAGATACTTTATTTCCATGCAAGTATAAGGAGATTAGGAACTTCAGTACCTAGGTGTCATGGTTTAGGGTCAGAGTGGCCCCTTAGACCTATAACTAACGCTCTCTGTTAACCCCCCTCCCTCCCCGAAGGGGAAGAGAAAGGGAATAAGGGAGAGAGACTCGGCCATTAGAAAAGGAAATTAGAACAGCTTTAATGAGAATAATAATAATAAGGTAGAATATGTAGAAATATATACAAACCCGGTATCCGACCCAACCCCCCTGATGGTAGTTCCATCACTGTCAGCACTGGTGCTGTGAAGCAGGCACTGGGGGAGTCCCAGCCTGGGCCCCACAGCAGATGGGAGCTGTGTTCAGGAGCTGGATTCTAGCACTGGATTCAGGAACACACCGATTGGGATCAAGGACAGAATGGACAGAGTCCTCCTGGGATGCTCCGAGGAAGGAACCAAAAGAGGACCTGAGCCGAGCCGAGCAAAGCTGGCAAAGTGGCCAAGAGGGGAGAAGAGCCCGGGAGCCCCCAGAGAGAGGGTGAGCGAGTGAGCAAGCAAACAAAACCTATAGACCCTCTGGATCTGTTTGCTTTATACCAAATATGTCATATATGGGCTGGAATCCCTCATTGGTCAGTTTGGGGTGACCTGCCCTGTCCCCTCCTCCCTGCAGGTGCCGCCTTTCACTTTCTGCACCCCCCAGTATGGTGCACAAGATCCAGCAGTGGCCTTGGTCTGCACCCCAACCCTTGGTAGTGACTCTGCCCATGGGGTGTTACCCTGCCAGTAGCAGCCCCTGCCTGGGAAAACAGGCTGCTGACTGCAGCCAGGGCAGGGAGTTAGAAGAACTGAGCTGGACAGTAAAATCACTGCACAGAATTAGTTCTGTTTTCACCCAAAGCAGGACACCTACAAATGACTGATCCTTCTGAATCCTGCTCAGGCCTAAAGCATTCCAGGCCAGTGTGATCCACGAACTAGCTGCAGTGTAGTTATTTTGCTGTATCTCAGCAATACTTCATAGCAGGGGTTTACTTCTCTTATTTTGATGCCTTTTCAAAGAAACCACTGCATTTTTGAAGTAGCAAAGAAATAGTACTGGCATAAATCATACACTTTAGAATTAAATCTCACCATATATTTGTGATGATCTTTTTCTTTTTCCTTGCCTAATGCAGAAGGGAAATACTTCCCTTACACAAACACTGGCAAGCCTGTTTTTCCACTATTCTTCTGTAATTATCAATAGAAACTGGCTCTGCTAGGAACTGAAGGCAATGACTAGAGTTGTGCTTACTTTAATTAAATGACCAGGCTAGGAAGATAATTAATCATTCCCCTTTTTGATAACTCCAGGCAAAATTTATTTTATAATTGCATATTAAAACACAGCTTAGTATTTTCATGTTTTGTCAGATTCTGAACTGTCAGATCCTGGTTATGAAAGCCCAGGTGTAGTGGTTAGGTCCCTTTTGTTCCTTTGTGAGGAAAATAGAGCAGGGATTATATATTGGTCCACAAGATGGGAAACAAGCAGTTAATAAAACTTCACAGAACTGTCTTAATTTCCCTACCAACATCAGTTTTCGGCCTTTTATACACAAATATTAGTGAAATCAGGTGATGCAGGTATTGCTTAGCAGAAAAGCCAGTCTACACTACTGTGAACTTCTTAAATCAATCTAATGAAGTCAGGCTGAATTAAGATGTGTGTTACGGTGTTTATAAAATTTTTATAAATATGCTATATTTTTTTATTATTTTTTTAAATGAATTAATTTAATTAAGCTAGCTGAATTTCAGCGAGTGGAGAATTAGTGCAGAAGCTACAGGGATGGTTGGTTGTTATCTCTAATTACATGTTCTGACTAAACACTTTCAGATTCTTAGTGTTACTGTTTCTTGAACCCGAGTGATTTTATTTTAATCTCCTTGAACAAAAAGGTGACCAAAATGAAACAATAATAAAGGAACAAAATCCTAAACCTTCTTACAAAGGCCCAAGCTTTAATTTTTTAAAATGTTTGGCTATAGTTCTAAAAACCCCTTTAATTACTGATTGCTCATACTACGTAGAACTGGCTAGAAGAAAGGTCATTGAAGTTTTCCTACTCTCTCTTGAGAACATCTCTATAATAGTCTTAACTTAGAGGGGAATCTAAGTGGTTGTTCTTAATATTTACTCTTCTGGCTTCACTCAAAATGAATTCTGCATGCTTTTCGCATGACTGAAAGTAGACTTACAAACGAAGATGCTATCTCCTTTATTTTCAGCATTGGAGAGGCCATGCTCCAGATGATCTCTTCTGGGAGGCTAGAGGGTGGGTATCACCATTTTGGTAAAAACTTTACCTTCTCCCACATATTATTATGAACCCTTAATGAAGGATATCAAAGGGAACTGCAGAACTAATAAAAAATAAAATGTATAACTACTAAAAGTAGTAAGGAGTGTCTTTCATAATTGTGGTAGCACAGTCAGTTTCAATCCACATTCAGAAGACAAGAAAACTTATGGTCCAAAGGGGCAGAATCCACCAGCAGCAGAAAGACCTGGTAACACACTCATAAGTTACTAGCAACTCTAGTAGATTTTTCTGATTGTATTTTAAGATACAATATGAATATTTTAGAGATACCTAAACATGTGCTTAGACTACAGCAGCAATAAAAGTGATGCATGTTTGGAACAGTTACCTAAAACACAAAATATATCTAATAGAGAAAATGAGTGGAATTTTTTCCTCCTTCGACCTAGAGAAGTCAGTAAATTAATAAATTTGCACAGGAGTTAGGAATCAATCGACTTATAATATGAATATGCTATGCAAATAGCTGAGTCTGGCCACAGAATCCAAATATAAGTGCATAAATAAACTCTAATTGATTCAGAAAATAGTGAATTAAAAAAAAATAAATCTTGGAAGAGAAGAAAATTAAAAACTAAATAAACTGTTTTAGAATGAAAGCTTTATTAAAGCATGTTTAAAAAAGGCAGAAGAAAATAAAGGACTGAATGTCCTGATGTTAGCCTGGTGCTGTTGCCTGCTCTAGTTCATATCAACAATTACATTTTCTTAGATGAACTAGGGAGGAATGCAAATGGTTTCTTGTCTCAGTATCTTAAACCAAGTTGTACATTAGGTGCTCACCACACATTTGTGTTGAATTGTGCTCTTTTTGCAGCTTTCCACCTGTATCCTGCGGAACATTAGTTACTGCTATCACAGGGTCTTAGGATGTATTTCAAAATAGAATGTTTAGTTGATCTTGGATTTTGGATGTTTCTTTTTAATGTGTTTAAAAAAAAGATGGATGTGTATCTGCTACCAGACTTCTCAGAGTTATCTAGGACTTAACTTTCTTACAGCTTTGAATCTCAGGCTTCAAAAAAAGCTATATTTGCAATAAAAATTATCTTCTTTTCTAAGCACCTTTGGGAGCAGAAAGGCAGAAGAAAGAGAGGGTATGATGCAAGCACTGAGAAGATGAGGCACACAAAAAATGTGAACTGCTGAATTTACTGTGTAGCTGTAATGAGGTATTGCTTAACAATTAAGTTAAATTATGCAGATGTTTCCTAGTATATTGTGCTAATGCATCTGAGAAATTATAATTTTCTGATTGGAGAATGTTATGTGGAAGAAACTGTAGCATTCTTCATTCCTGCAACAATTCATTTTATGATTAAAAAAGGAAGCCAGTATTTTTGCAGCTGGCACGAACAGGCAATAAAGGATGGCAATCCAAGGAAGACTGTTAGTCACTGACACAATAAAATAATCCCAAAGAAAAGCTGGAGAAGGAAAAAAGCTTGAAGAGGGTACCAGTGACACACAGAGACAGCTTATGGGTTTCTGTGGTGGAGTGACTATATAGCTCCCCAGGAGAAGCAAGAGAACATTTAAATGTTTCTAAGAGAAACGTGTTACTTTAGAGACAAGTGCTCACAAATTTTAGGGAACTGTTAACTCAATACATGTAAGCAAAAATTGCGTGTACATTAGTGATACACATCAACCTTCAAAAACATCACAACCCCCAACTTTGCTAACCAGTGAGTCTTAATAATATTTAACTTTAAAAAAAAAAATCCTGGAATGAGGTTTAAGGGAAAATCAAAGATGTAGAAAAACTAAATAGTATTGAAAAAGTAAACTAAAGGAGATATGCTGGCGTTGCACTGGAATGTGCGCATGAGAAAAATGGCTACGTTAAAGCAAAGAAGTAATGGAGCAGGTGGCTTATTTTTTAATTTCATTTTTGACCAGCTTGAATTCTTGAGCCTATTTAAAATTCCAGTCTAACAAAGTCATAAATAAATCTGTATTAGCCATTGTTATAACTTATTTATGCAAAAAAAAATAAAAATCACAAAAACAAAAGCTCTAGATGAAAACACATAATAGCTTTTGAGAAAAAAAATTGAAAGCTTTTCAATTAGTATCCATACTTCAGATGATCCTTTTATTCTACTCATCTGTTTTGCATTATTCTTTTGTTTTAGTCAGCATTTCTTTTTAAAAAAGGTTGAATTGGGGGAATACATAATTTTATTTCACATTTTCTGAGTCTGAATAACATAAAATGAGGCTGCACCATGCTTCATGACCATGCATATTTAAATATTTTCCATAAATACATTATTTTGGTTTTAATCTTGTGACAAAGCACCGCCTGGAAATGATAATGAAGAAACCTAAGAAAATTCCATTTGGAATCATTCTTGCTTTTGTTGCTACCAGTTGTTCCATAAAGGCAAAGCAGATTTGGCCTTTTAATTTCCTTGAGTAATCTAATTCTTTAAGCTGCTTCTGTACTGACTTCTTATATTGAGTTACAGAATTATTCATCAGAAAAAAACTTAGTCTATAATGAAGTGAGTTTCAAGATCCTGTTTCAATCTTGTCCACTATGTATCTAAGCTGAAGTTCCCCATAAGCAGAGAGAAAGACTTTGATGAAAGGAGTATTTCTGTTTCCCCATTCCTCATGGAATGATTAGAGAATTTCTACTCATAGGACAAAACTATTTTTTTCCTGTTTGAGAAGGATGAAGATTCAGGAAATTCTCCAGAATCTAAAAATTTTTCTTCAAGAAACAACCCTGAAGAGACTTAAAAAAACTTTAAATCCTTAATACAGGACACATTTAGTCCACACTCAGTTAACTAGTTAATTTGGCAGCTAGTTTCAATTAGTTAATAGCATACATAGCTGCTCAGCCACTTTATCCTTGCTTTGTGGTGCTCACCTACACCTATTCTTGCGCCTTTTGAAGTAACTGTTAAGTTTTGAGACGTTCAGATGTTATATGTCCTTCTCTCCATGTGTCTTGTGTTCATGAGGTTGTAAAGAGACATGGGCTTTCTACCTTTCTGAGGGAATACCCAAGTAAGGTGCCTTTTTATCCGAGATAATTAACTCTATCACTGGTAGTGGATTGTAAACTGAAGCTTTAGCACCAAAACTGTGGTAGAAGGGAAGGCATTTCTTTTTGATGTGTATCTTAACTTTGTACAGGGTTGTGTTTGTTTGGTTTTGTTGTTGTTAGACTGGGGTTTGGTTGGTTTTGGATTTTTTTGAGAAGTACATGTATTTTGTGCACTTTTTTCATGAGTGCACAACCCACCTTTGTTCTTCTTCTCATGTGCATTTGTACCTGCTGCAGATGGAAGAGGTTTGGGCTTTGTAAGAGCATGCACTAGCCAAACAAGGAAAAGCATACTGAGTCAAGCAGGTACTGTTGCTCTTGGGCCTATTATGTAGGCTCTAATAAAAAAAAAAAGGGGGGGAGGGGGGGGAAATACCCTCATAGACAAATAAAAAACTCCAAACAAAACAGCAAAACCACAAAATAAACCAAAACAGCTATTACTACAGGAGCAAACCAGTAAAATGTTAAAATAGTGTTCAGTTTCTGAAGTTCCTTTTGTTAACAAAACTTTTCCCTTTTCTACTAAACAGGGAATTGGAGTTAATTCGGATAGAATACTGTAAATATAGGAATGCCAAATTAGACAGGGACGTAAACTTCCATCTTTGCTGCCACTGCCCTTATATAAATAAATATGCTTCCAGTGACACCATTTACTCTTTAATACCTGATTGCTTCTGACCAGTATTTAGACCACTGCCTGTATGCTAAAGTCAGGAGACTTTAGCTGCTTGTCTGCTCTTTTGTCTGTCAGGAAGGTGTGTTGCCTCTGGGGAGCCAGGTCCTTTGAAATGATGGATTTGAAAGAAATTAATAATTACATGAGGTGCACTTGACTGTAGAAAGTGACTAGAACGATGTTGTTATCACTGCACTGCTCTGTCCATAAATATAATGAGAATGATAGGTATATAACCATATGCAAGTGACATATGGTGTCTCTAGTATAGACACAGTTTTCTTTCTGGATGTATGAATAGACATGAATGTCTATACCATGTTCATAATCAATTTCTAAAAGTAAGGCTGTTTGTGTGTTTATAGTATGAAAAGTATAAAGGAAACTGATTGTGTGCTAAGTTCAATTCTGAGTCTTAAAAATATTGTATCATTTTGCAAATAATTTGTTGCAGCTATACAATAACCATATACTATTTACACCTCTTAAAATGGGAGGTTACCACAGAAGTTGTTGCAGACTCTTAACTAGCGTCATAAATATTCCACTGTAATCCACACAATATGAAATCTTTCACTGCCTGTCCCCTGAAGGTATATTCTTCATTTTCACAGTTACAGCACAATGATAAATTACAGCTTAATGCTGTTGTGCCATTAAGCTATCAAAGACTTTTTATAAGCAACTGCCCACATGTTAAAAAACATAAAAAGCAGTCACGCTAGCATGCAGTGCAAGATTTTTTTTTCTCTCTTTTTCCAGAAGTATGAGAATCCTTGACCCTTTATTCTAGTAAATCACTGGCCCAAACCAAGGAAACTCACAATACTTAGCAGCTTTTTGACAGAGATTAGCATGTAAGCGATGTTGTGTCATAATCTAGGACACAAAGCCCTTGAAATAGGTTTCATTTTAAGTTAAATAGGCAAAGCATCAGCCTGGAACAGTGATGTTAATAACAAGGAGAGAAGTCATTATTAAAAAAAAGACACTATACCAGAAAGGGATAGATAGAAGCTGCATTCAGTACTTACCTATATGTATAGATGTAGACCAAATGTAGCCATTTTTTGTGTGTGTGAGGAACTAATTAATTTTATTAGAGAGTAAGTAAATTCAGCTGTGAATGTTTGAGAATCTAATGACTTCCAGAGATTCAGAATGAATTCAGCAATAAAAGCTAATTAGAAGGGAAATGGATGCCTAAAATATCCCTGGTGTGCATAAAGAAAGAGTATAAAGACCATTCATTGAAATTAAAATTTAACAGTAGCCTAATGCTGCATGACATAAAATTCCATCTGTTGTGTAGAGCCACTAAACAAAGATACATGGGGAATAGTGTGTGGTGTCTCAGCTTTGCAGCTAGTCAATGACTGTATTTTAATGTCAAACCACTCCACACAAGAAGTTTGATGTTCAGAAGAGTCACTTTAGGGTGTGATGATTCCTGTAATATTATATTAGAGAGAAAAAAACCCAACAAAACAAAACTAAAAGTGATGCAGCATTAATGAGACATTTCATTTTTCATTAAGTAGATGGGGTTTCTTCCTGGTTTTGTTTTTTTTTTTAAATGCTTTTATTTTTAATCTTTACAAGTCTAGAACAGGTACCCTTTCATTTTAGTACATACAGGCCATAAAATCTGTGTCCAAACCACTTCCTTGAGAGCGCACAGGCATCCATGCACCTTTCAGGCTTCAAACAGAATTCAGGAGCAGTCAGTGTCCTTTCTCACAGCATCCCATCTAAAAAGCTGTGGAAGTTTCTGCAGAACATGTGTAAGGAAGTAAATGACAGCTTTGAATAATTTATCCTAGAATGTCTGGCTTCTTGTGCTGTTTACAAAATGTCTCTGAATGGTTTGGGGTTTTTTTTACTGACTGATTAACACTGATTGCTGTAACCAATTTCAGCGCACACAGCTCTGACATAAATTCCCCTGGAACAGTTCTCAAGATGTGGACTGAAGCATTGATGAAAGGTGGTTATATTGTACTTGCATTTCCATATTAGATGAACACAGCTATAATAATTCCATTTTGATGACGAGAGACATGCAGCAATCAAAAAGGGTCTTGTTTGTTAAATGACATATCTATTAGTTTATTTCTAGAGGATTTATAATTATTGAGAAATTTCCAACACAGTAATTTTACCTTCAGGCTTATGTGTTAGACTGGAACAACAGCTTTTCAGAAAGAGAATGTAACAAAGTGATTGTATGATTCTTAGCACAACATGACTGTGGACTGTGATTGTTACCTAAGGCTAAGTGCAGGCTGAATTAGGCCATAATGTCAAATTAGATGCTATTTGAGATTCATATAGCACATTTTCTGAATGCCAACATGTACATTAGTTATTCAGCACCTCCATTATGGGACATCTCTCAATGCAGAATTAATGGCTACTATAGAACACATACAGTGAAAGAAAATAACGGGGTACACAGAGGAGAGTCACCATCGTGTTGTGTGGACTGAGAACAAAAGTCCTTCAGAGAAAAATGTTATCTAACCAGAGTTCAAAACAATGACGTGACTTGCTTACAGCAGAAAATGCTGTGAGTTAGTAGGAAAGGGGAAGAACTAGAACCAAAGATAAAGCCAAACATAAAAATTAATTCATATTCAGCAGCTTTAGGGATACTTTGCTGGACGTAACTAACCATTGGAAGAAGCAGCAGCAAAATATATGTGGATGACCTCTTCTTTTTTTAGTCTAAGACCAAGGTTCAGTGCCCTTCTGGACAATCCTTTCAATCATTAAACATCTTTGCTAGATTATATGATCCTGCTCTGGCAGGGGGGGTGGATTCGAAGATCTCCAAGGTCCCTTCCAACACCTGACATCCTGTGATCCTGCGATATTCAAAATAAAAACGTAGACAGGTTGCTAACAAGGATATTTCAATTTTGGATTTGCAAATTTACCCAAGAGAAGAGCAAGGGAGGCTTTTACACGGGAAAGAAAAATACTAATACAGACCTAACTGTTCATATTTCTTGAGCAGTAATTGCAATGGTAACGGTAAACGGTGCCATTAAAGTGTAAAAACCCAGCAGGTGTAACAAGCTAATGCCAGATTTTCAGCCATGGTCTTAGTCAAGCAGAAACCATGTAATTCAACTGCAGTATGTTCTGTGAGTTACAGAAGAGATAAATGGCAGATAGGGCAGCCAGGGCAGGAGGTGTGATAAAATTGCCTTTCTTGCGTCTACCTCCTCTGTGTCTTGCCATCCATTCTGCATACTTGGTTCTTTCTGTCCCACCAGCTTGTTTGTCTCCTCTCACTGATCTTGCTCTGTGTATTTGTGAGCTACAGTAACTTTATAATTAATTTGTTAATAAGAATGATGCATCTTTTAAGTCACTGGTAGCTCATACGTTTCACTAAACATACTGGTAAGAACCCCTTCTCTTGATGGGCAGCTCTTCCCCATATTTCCTAAAGCTCTTGTCATTGCAGCCCTTAGACTTGGCATTTGCTGAAATATTTATTTCATTTTTTACTGTTTTGATATCAGTATTTGATTCAAAGTACCTGTCATGGTATTCATACTATTCCCAAATCATTAATTTGGGATGAAAAAGTGACTGGCTATGTATCTGTAGAAGCAAAGTATGAAACTACACTACATTTACTGACTTTTCAAGTTGATCTCAGTAGTTCAGTGCATCAGTATTAAGCCTGTCAGACTGTGCTGAATCAACTGTCTTTAATTCCTCCTCCAGTAGTAATCTTCACTTATAATTAATTGTAAGGTGTATATATATATAATATTGTCCATCAGAGATATATCTGTGAGCCTCTATACGCAAATGTCCTTCTCTCAGCCAAGATGTAATGATTATATACATAGTATTTATAAACATATGGTAAATCATTTTACAGAATGCATTTCATTGTTCCAGAATACTTGAGAAAAATATTGTGAAAGCCATCTGTATGCAAGTAAGATAATAAGGGGTGTGACAGGAAGGCTGATAACTGTGATCTGCTGTATTATTATTGTACACGTCCTTTTTTATCATGCAGTGACAAAATGTGAACTCATTGCTCCTAGAGCTTCAGATTTTGAATGTCAGACATTTTTTTCTATTATTAGCTTAAAAAATGCTTCTCAGAATTGCAAATAATGAATTGTGCTTTGGATAAATTTCATATTTCTTAAAGGAACATATCAAAATTTTGTCGATTTGGTTTTTGGTTTATTTAATGAAAAAAGTATTTTACTGTCTGTGATGGTTTAATCCACTTTAATCCTGTTCAGCTGCTGCCCACCTGTATCATGAGTTTATGGCACAATCTTTTGCTGCAGAAAGTGTAATAAACTTATTCATCAAGTTAAATAGTGAACCCTGCATAAATCCTGCATTCATACTTCTCTCCCTAAAATTGTCTGTCTGAGATATGTCTCCATCGGTGTGGGGATGATTTGAGAATGGAAGGGTGTGACCTGTACAGTGAATGACAAAGGCTCACCTTCACAGGGACATCGGCAAACGGAGAGGAGGAGTGCACTAGCTGGAACCTCCTGAAGTTCAGCAAACCAAATGCCCACGGCCAGAACAACCCCGTGCCTAACACAGATTTGGGGCATCAGTACATCCTAGAGGGCAAGGAAATTTTGGGAATCACGGGCCCACTGAGCTCATAATTTGTGAGGAGATGTGGTGTTCAAGTATTACTGATACAAAAAGAACATGTAAGAAAAGCTAATCAAGCTAATTTTTCTGTTTATTTTTTTAAGCATAATAATATATTTAACTACTTTAAAAAGTTAAAGATACTGCTTTAAAATTTGTCAGCAAGACAGTTAGCATCAGTTTGTCATGTTTCCAAAAGATGCAAGTATTTTCTGTCATTATCGAGAATCATCATTATTTTTGTCAAAGACCTCATATAAAATCACAACATAGTGAGGCGTAGAAAGCTTGTCAGCCTGCAAAAGTTTCTAAGAATGAACACAGGTAGCATAATATTTCACCCCAAAAATTTCATAATCTGCACATGCTTCTTGAGATGTTAGAAAATGGTACCCTAGACACAAAAGTCTTCTTTATCAAATAGTTTTCCAAACCTTTATTGTAAACTTTATATCCAAATAAAATCTATCATATCTAGAATGATGGCAACAGTTCAGCTTTAACATCATGTCTAAACCTCCAGCATTCATCAGAGCATCACCTCAAGGACATTTTTGTTCAACTTCTCAATGAAATGGATCAGAATTTTTAACTTTTCTTGTATACATTGTCCTGATGAGAAAGTCCTATTGTCTGTGGCTGTGAAATGAAAACAATGAGGTGTTTCACCAAAAAAACCCAAACAACCAAAGCACTGGGGAGAGGTTTCGGGTTTTATGAAAAGTCAGTCAGCTAGGCTATTCTGAGGATTTATTCGAAACAAATCTCCCTTTCTAAATTTATTTTCTTCAGCTATATCTATGTCTGAATTTGGTACGTTCTTAAAGAGCTTTAGATTTTATGCCCCTACTTTAAGGCAACTGAGACCCCCATTTTTTAATATTTTTTGGTGTTATTTCCTGAAGCTATTGTGTTTGACTGTTCTAGGAATCAATTTTTGGGATATGTAGTCAACTCATTTTTATTGCAACCCATTCAAGTCATTAAGCAGCATAATTTCAGCTACCATGCAAATGCTGATTAAATCTACAGCTTTTATTTTGCCATTTTAGCTGTGCCTTGACAACTAATTGCTAGTTTGGTTAGGCATCAAAGGGGTATTGAATTTTTGGAATAAAAATGCAGTGAGATGCATACCAGAAAGGCATGGATCGCTCTCATCCTTGCTTATCACTTGCTAAATGGTACATCAATATCCAGAGCTCTGAGCGCTGTGGTTGCCAGGAACCAGTTTGAAGTGGGGAAGGAGAAACACCTTAATTAGATGGAAAGCATTAATGCTGTGCTTAAAGAGCAGCTTCTGTCAAAGTGCCACGTAGGTTGAGGGCGTCAAAGTGCCACGGCTGGAGGGCTGGAAACTCCCACGTTCTGTAGGCGCCCTATCAGCGTGACAGTGCCCTGGGCTTCTAGTTCTGATGAGGCTCCCAGTTTCCAAAGGATTCCGATTGCTGGTGGGATTGGATTTAACGATCCAGGCCTGTGCCAGGGCCTTGCGGCCGTGCGCGGTGAGGCGCTGCCGGCAGGAAGTGGCGGGCAGACTGTCTGAGGGGGGTGCCGGGGCTGCCCCACGCCGGTTGCAGCGGTCACAGGGGCCTCACTTCGGGGCACAGCTGAGCACTTCATCCGCGGGTGGGGGACTTCAGGAGAAATCAGTTTAAGTGAGTGCAACCTCCCCCCCCTTCAGACCGTGAGGGAGGTGGATAAGAGCAGGAGCAGCTGCTGCTCTAGGAGCACCTATCTGAGAGCAGAGGGGTGCTGTGGTAGAAGCCTTGGTGGGCTGAGGAAGCTTGTGCAGGAACTGGCTTCTGGCGGGGACTGTGGTCCATGGAGAGGAGGCCTCAGGGGTGCATGTTTGCCCAGAAGGAGCAGTGGACTGTGGAGAAGACCCTATTGGAACGGGAGAAAGCTGTGAGGAGAAAGGAACTGCAGAGAGGTACTGTTGTGTGCTGATCCGCATCTCCATATCCCTGCACCCCGCAGGGAGGGAGAGGGGTTGGGAATGAGGCATTAAGTGGAGCCTGGGATAAAGGTGGAAGATGAAAGGTTTTAAAATTTGGTCTATGCTTCATATTATCCAACTCCATTTTGACTGGCAATGGATGCTGTTAATTTTTCCCTAAGATGAGTATATTTTGCCCGTGACACGGTAATTTGTGATTTCTCTGCCACTATCATCACCCATAAACTTTGTCAGCTTGTTTTCCCCTCTCCCTGCCCTGCGGAGATAGGGAATGAGTGGGTGGGTATGCGCCTGGCAGCCGGACAAGGTCAACCCATCACCAGTTTGTACTAAAGACAAGGGGGTGTCCCTCCCTTAGCTCTGGAAGTACCTTGGGTGGGGTCCTGCAGCCTCAGCAGCCCTTAGGGGAGAAGCTGACGTTGCCAATTGAGTGCAGTGAAGATTCTTTTAAGTTATATATATGTTTTTTTTTTTCCCAGCACAATTAATGTGTTTTGTGTAAGCTTTGAAGCAAGTGCTCTTTCCTGGAAGAGGAAAATTATTTATTTTTGGCTCCCAGATACTAGCATGAAACTGTCTCTTGCACTTCAAAAGAAGTATTCCTCTCTTAAAAATGTCACCTGCGGGGTTTGGGGTTTTCTTTTTTTATGTTTTTATTTACTACTACATGTAGGTGGGATGCAAAACTAAATCTCTATTGTGGTGATAGTACAGTATCTTTAAAATTACTCAGAAAATCTTTCCACTTAGCTATCTTTCATTCTTCCTCCTGAAAGTGTGTATTATTTAATAGCACTTCTGACAATCGCCGCTCTATCAAATACTTCAAAATTTTAATCACTTCCAGAGCAGATTATAATCTCGTGTAAATGTAGCATTGCTTTATTGCTAATATATAGTAAGAGATGAGGAGCAGGAATTGGTTGGTGTTTTTTTTTTTTTTTTTTTTTTTTAATGTGTACAAAAGTTTTTTTTAAATTTTCAAAGGTTAACTTTTTTTTTGGGATTTTTCTTTTTTTTTTTTTTTCGGGTTCAAATAATAATCAA
>JANHFX010020256.1:90629-185490 GCA_027560015.1 Chloroceryle amazona
AACCCTTTCTGTGCAAGTTTTACCTCACTAACACTCCCTATGCAATGCATAAGCATGGTTATGCTGCTTGGACATGGGATCCCCTTGGAGTAAGCGAGAAACGGGACCAATTCCTAGGTCCTAATACTTGGACTTGGGAGGAAATATAGTCCATTTTAGGGATCTTACTGAGTGCTGAGGAAAAGGGAAATGGACACTGCCCGATGGGCAAGAGATGTTGCCACAAGCCCATGCCAGACAGGTGTTGGAGTGTTTGCGTGTACAAACACATTGGGGTACAAGGGCATTCAGTGATCATTTCCTTGAACAATTCAGCTGCATTGGAATTCCTGTAATAGCAAAGCAAATTACACAAGTCTGCTTAATATCCCAGAAGATAAAACAAAAAAATGATAGGACAAGTGGCCACAGGAGGGCGAAAAGCAGCTTACAGACCCTTTGAGAAAGTACAAGGTGATTTCACTGAATTGCCCAGGGTGGGGAGGATAAAACACCTACTGGTAATAGTAGATGATGTAATGAAATGGGTAGAAGCTTACTGTGTAGCACGAGTTACAGCACAGATGGTGGCAAAAATCTTATTGGAACACTTAATACCTTGATATGGGATAATCCAGTACATTGATTGTGATCAGGGCACACACTTTACATCTAAAATCATAAAATTACAAAATTATTATGTCAATCATTAGGTATTTAGTGGAATACCACACTCCGTGGCATCCACAAAGCTCGGGGAAAGTAGAAAGAATGAATCACAATGATACAACAGCAATTGGCTAAGTTAACGATCGAGACACAGATGCCCTGGATGAAATGCTTACCATTGGCACTTTTAAACATAAGAACTAAGCCACACAGTGAGACTGGATTGTCACCACATGAAATGTTACATGGCATGCCTTATTTTCAGGGGATGCCTTTGCGATATAATATAGTTGAAGATCATAGTGTCCAAAAATGCATAATAACTACTGCAAAAAGATGAAGGGATCTAAGAGAAGTTGGGATAATGGCTGAAACAGCACCATTGTGGTTTACAATTCATCGGGTAAAACCAGGAGATGAGATTCTGATAAAAACATGGAAAGAACAAACCCTAATTCCCCTCTGGGAAGGACCTTTTCTTGTTCTACTAACCACAGAAACAGTTGTAAGAACTGCTGAGAAAGGATGGACAGATGTGTTGCGAGTAAAAGGTCCAGTGAAGGAGTGGAAAACGGCATCTGAACCAGGAGAAACTAAGCTAATCAAAAGATGAACTTGAAGCTAATCATCAGACGAACTTGAAAGAAGCCTTCATCAAAGAACATAAGTCACTGTGGGAATTTCATCATGGCTACTCCTGTAGAATTAGTAAACAGGGAAATTCTGAAGTAGATAACTGATAGAAGCATGTAAGTATTATCCCCCAGGGATAACAATTGGCTCTCTACAGGGTACAATGGATTTTTGGGACATGGCATATACATTAGATAAAGCAAATATTTAATCTCATCTTGTTGTCTAGAAAAGACCACCCCTTAAGATTAAGGAAGAGAGCAAGACCGGAGTGGGAACCGGTGGTGCAGCTAAAAAGGTCTGCCAAGTGCTGCAACCCCTTTGGGCTGTGACCGCTGATCACTATGGCCCTGACCGGACCTCTTCTAGTTGTACTGGAGGTGAGTTCCTTGACTCTGGCTATGGCAACCAGCTGTAGTATAACCCAATCCAGTATGCTCTGTGCAGAGATGGACATGGAGCTGTATGCTGTAATCCAAAAGAACTCCCCTATCGATATTGGACAGGAATAAGAAAAAATTCGAAAGAAGGATTTGAACAAGTTAAGGTTATAGCCAGCTTGAATACCTCAGTGTTAGTGACTTCTGAAAGTCTAGAGAGTCAATACAACACTGGTTATTGTTTAACTCCTTTTATTATGAAATGGAGACAGGAATGAAAGATGAAATACCCACAGTAGCTAAAAATCTACTAGTAAATCTCATGGAAAACATGGCTAAAACATTAAACGTAATTGTTACATTTGTGGTGGAACAAATATGTTAAACAGATTACAAGCTGTAGTAGAAATAGTTGTAAACAAAAACCAGAGATGCACTTCGATAAATTGTAATACCAAGATGGGAACTGCGTTACACAAGCACAAGAAGGGGGTATCTGTGAAAAACTTAACCTTAGTAATTGTTGTTTAGAAATTGAGGATGAAGGGAAACCTGTAAATGAGCTTGTAAAAGAAACGAAGAAATCGTATATGTCCCGGTTCAAACTTGGAATAGAGTCAATCTAAGGGAATTGTGGGGAGATGTTATGGACAATGGCTGTCTTACAAAATCGGGATAGTTGTATTGGGGATATGTGGGGGACTGCTGGTAATTCCATGTTGAATACCTTGTTATACTAGACTAACCCACACAGTTGTACAAGGAGTGCAGATTCCTGCAGTACCCATTGATCCTGAACCAGCAAAGGAGTAAACTCATTATCATGTGGTGATAAAAACAAAAGATCCAGGATTGATACCAATTCGGCAAGTGTTGACTCGATTGGAAATGAGAACACGAATCAATACTACAAAAAAGAAAATGGGGGCTTGTGATACCTGTTCACTTGATGGGTGTGGGTGTCAAGCAGTGCAGGGGCTGCGTGGTGGAATGTGATCTCCTTTAGCCTTCTTCGTATAGCTGCTGGAACGCGCGTGGTTCCGGTTCAAACCGGTTTTGTTGTGAGCCGTGCGGTGTTAAGCAAGGGCGGGGGGGGAGTCTCTGAAGCGCAGGTGCTGAAAAAGAAGCCTCTCGAAGCAAGTGTGCTGAAGGAGCCCCACCTTCATCTGCAAAGCCCTGCCCCTTTATGAATATGTATGAGTAAAAGCAATATAAACTGGGACAGGGGCAGTCCGGGTGTGCATCTTGGTAGAGCAGAGACTCATGGCATGCTCAGCGCTGTTTGCTTGCCTCTATTTTCTTATTAAATTGAAATTCCCATTTGGGACGGATTGTTTGTTTTCATATATAACACTGTCCCACTCACTGTATGAGGCATTTGACCTCTTTAGGTGGTGATCTTCTTTCTGAGAAGATTCTCTGTATGTTTAGATCAAGATGAATTTAGATCAAGAAGAATTTAGATGATGGGAAAGATTAGGTTTAAACCAATAATACAGGTGTGTTTTTCTTTAAACTTTTATAGCAAATAGTGATGCTACAGCAGTGCCACAGACTAGCTCTCACTGTTGAAATGCAGCTCTGTGTATTTCTGCTTTATAAATAAATAGACCTCCAAGCTTAATTTGATGTTAACTCTCAAGCCTTGTTTCTCATCAGTTGCAATGTTTACTGCTAACATTGTTTCTGCTCTGGAATGATCCTTTCATGAGGCAGTAAACCCCTTTTCTTGATGGCTCATATACAGAGGACCCAAGGCTTTGGATTTTATGTGTTCCTTAAACCTCTGTGTCTTTCTGGTTTCTGCATGTAATCCTTGATATATTCCCAGAAAACAACCACTCTTCTTGAAATATCAAATGGCACAGCTCTACCGTTTAGTCTCATAATTTACTGTCCTCCCTTGTCTGTATCATTTCTACAGAGCTTCTGCCTTGCAGCAGAATACCTGTCTTGTAATTGAATTATGTAGTGTGATGAATCTACAGCCTTGGACACTACTCACCTTTTTTTGTTTAAAAACAAACACGCAAATACCCAACTCCCAAAAAACAATTGTTTGTTGTAAGAAAAAGTCTGGAGAAGCTTTTTTTCTGCTCCAGTCTCATTCCTTTTGTCAGTTTGGAGTCATTGTAGTGTTTTACCTGAGGTATGCGTTGGTTTTTTTTTTTTTAACTAATTAAAGGAAATAATAACAAGTTGCTCCCTTAATAGAGGAGTACCCCCCTTAAAAGCACTACTTCTGTTCCATACTGCAAAGGCATGTGTCTGCCCTATTCAAGAAGAGGCATCCAAGGCACTGTTCACAGGAATAAAACAGTAGGGAACTGATGAGAATCAGCAGTCTGCTTCTGCTGCACTGGAGGAAAACTCGAAAAAAGTTACAGGAGAAAAGACTTACTTACATGTGTTCATTGCCCTTACTCCCTGAGAACGTGTATAGGTTTTGAATAGAAACAATGTTAGATGAGAAGAGCTACCGCGGCAGTATCCACTCTTTATTGCTACCAGTCATTTTACAATTTCTTCTAGGATTTCTCATTAGAGATGATGTCCTCCCTGTTGGGGAGGAAAGGGAAGAGCTAAAATGCAAGTTTTTTTTTCTGGAGAGGAAATTTAATTCTTTCTCTTGCAGTTTAAGATTTTCTTGTAAATAAAAAAGTTATCTATAAAATACATTTGCTTACTTGCAGATGGTGATATTTTTCCTTGTTCTTTGCTCTGAGCTAAACAATTCAAAATATTTCTATCTGTCCTCACAGGTTATAAACCTTGTCTGTTTCCTTGCCCTTGTTCTATCCATTTTGTCCAAGTTTCTGGGAAATGAGTGTGAAGACCTGGACAGCATGCTCCGGCCAGAGCTTTATCAGCCCTGTCTGTAGGGAAAAATTGCCTGAGGAATCTTGACTCTTCCGTTTTCAGCTGTCTGAGGTGGGTATTTGGCTTTTACTCAACAGCATAGCATTGTTGACTCGTGTTCATCATTGCTGCATAACAAACCTCGCACCTTTTTCTGTAAAACTGCTAACTACTTGATCCGTGTCCTACATTTGCATAGCTAATTATTCATGCTTAGGTGCAGAACCTTGCCTTTGTCCCCACTGAATAAATATTCTCTGCTTTTCATTTGCTTTCCAATTTGTCAAGTTCATTTGAATTCCTAGCTTGTCCTCCAGCTTATTTGTAGTCTGTACGAGCTTTGTTATCTGCAGATTTAAAAACTCATTGAGATTTCACAATTCTATAGAAAAGACAAAGGTCTTGATATTTGTTACTTGCCCACATCTTGACATGCAGCATAATCAGCAAATGGACTTGCTCAATTTTGTCTCCTCTTAAATGATGGGAGCACTGGGGGCCTATGTCAGTTGAAGAGGAAGAAGAATGATCAGTATTCCATAATTAACATTGGAAGATCCCTATGCAAAGTATTAGGTAACATGGGACTGGTTTATTGGAAGAACAAGAA
Organism: Chloroceryle amazona; assembly: GCA_027560015.1. Classification (NCBI taxonomy): domain Eukaryota; kingdom Metazoa; phylum Chordata; class Aves; order Coraciiformes; family Cerylidae; genus Chloroceryle; species Chloroceryle amazona. The sequence continues at coordinate 95,760 of JANHFX010020256.1, forward strand.
AAGGACTAGGTTTTTTTTTCCACAATAAGAGGTTATATTTTAGACAGGTGATAAATGTGTTTTAATTCATTTTCCAGAGTTATATGCATGTGATTATTTGAATTCAAATTAATTTTAGGATGTTTGTAATTCAAGTTTTGGGTTGGTTTACTATCTTTGTACTATGTTACTAATGGCAAAGGCAATCTCCTGAGGTTAGTGCCATCAAAGATTTCTTACTATTCCTTGTTGGAAATTATCTCCCTATGGCCAAGGAACGTTCCTGGAATACCTCTGCTGTCTTGCTGTCAGCTGAGCTAGCTTTTTGAGGACTTTTTTTTTAATTGTATGAGGTCTGCTGCCAGGATGGCTACCATTTTCATCTGGCCTTAAATGCAAGCACATGCTTGAAGTTTTTGTTCGTTTGTTTTTAAAGACCCCAGTTAATTGTATTTTTAAAGAATAGTCTCGGTAAAGAGATTGAGCTGAATATTGGAGGTGTTTTCAGAGTTGATCTTTACCTCTGTATCTTGTAGTTCAGTACTTCTATAATGTTTAGAGTGGATTTTCAGGGCCCCAGCTAGGATACAACTAAAAGACACAGAGTGAGTAAGGACATCAATGAGACTCGGTGTTGCAGGAATTTTCTATCAGTTAGTAAACTGCTTTGTGGTATTTTTGTTGGTAAAAATCTGTTTGTGTATGTGCTGAGGGGGGGGAAATGTTATTCCAGATTGTGTCTTGTCCCATTCTAGATTCTCAAATGCTAGTGCTGCCTTTAGTCTTGAAAGGTGGATTGTAAATTGGTGCCAGAGTATGTCTCCATGCCATCAGAATTACAGAAGTAATTGTGGCCCAAGGAACTCTGTTTATTCATGTGAGTGCTAATATGCTTGCAGACTACATCAGTGGCAAAAGTATCTCAGTTTCTGCACCCCAATTTCAAAGCAGGTGTTAAACCAGAGTACTGACAATATTAGGAGGAAGGTCAGATCTGTCCAATGAGAATTGAAATATACCTAAAAAATACAACTTGTCAAGAAAATTCATTTCCATTTTTAATCATATCTGATGAACTGTTACATAACTGGCTACTTGTCACAGTTAAAAGTACTAGAGGGAAAAAGTTGTATGTGCAGGAGGAGAAAAAAGCTTGTCATAAGCACTACTACGCTTTATCATTGTTTTGTACGTATAACCTTAAAAATGTTATTTATGCTTTTGTAGAAAGGTTCTTCAAAGGAAAATGAACTGCCACTTAAAATGATATAATGGCTTTCAGCATCTACAAATATAAGCAGTTACAATCCTGTTTCAAGTCTTTAGTAATATAAAAGCAATAAGAAAGGTTTACAGACTTAAAATTGTGGTAGCATAGTTAGTCTGTAAGAAGACTAGGATATTTTCCATTAAAGAAAGAATTAACAACAGGCATGAAGGATGAGAGGCTTTGCTTGAAAAAGAAGTACAGATGATGTGTGGTGACATTTAACATTTACCTGGAAGGCTGAATTATTAATGGGAGTCTTCTAGCTCAGTTTCAGTACCTGAAACCAGTGAAAGACAAGCAATGTGAATCACACTTAGCCATAATCAAGCAAGAATTAACATCGCTTTTGTATTAGTCATTGGAAATACATTTTCTCACTTGCTTCTCTGTCCCTTTTTAAGTATATGTAAAACTTTTTAGAAGTATTTACATTCTATAATATGGAGGAGCTCAGTGCAAACTTCAAAGCTTTTTACTGCTTGGTACCTTTTTTGATGCTCATTCAGCTACCTTAAGATGATCTTACTATGCCATCAGTTGTGAATTGCTGTTGGTCACCCAACCCATTAGGTAAGGCAAAACACACAGCAATTCAGCTTGACATACTTAATGAGAATTCCGAGGCTGCTTAATTTATCAGCCTAGAACGTTAGGTTACTTCAGGAAAGCTTCAGTGTTATGAATGTTATGTGCTGAATCTTTTAACAATACATAATGATCTTCATCATTGTGAAGCCTGTGAATAGAATAATCTGATAAGTTCATTAAGACCAGAGAGGTCTGAACACACTAATAATGCCATTATTTACACTCTCTATACCGAAGACCAAATTAATTTCTGGTGTAATTCCATAAACTTTTAATACTGTGGCTTCACGGATACTTTTGACCTAAGGTAAACAAGTCCTTGCTTTCAAGGAATGCTGAAATCCCTCTCTGACAGTTGTTTTTGCTCTTGATGGAGGTGTGTATTGGCAGGACATTAATATTGAATGGGTTGTACATGACTAAATCTGATGAATTATTATTTTGCTGCTGTTGAAAATGAAATGGTAAGGAAAGTATCTCTTGACAATGACCATAGAGAGGGTAGACTACTGCTACCTCTAGTCAATATACTTTTGTCACTTCAGACTTGATTTCCTACCTTGTCCCAGAGTTGTAATTTGAAGCATGGGAGCTGTCGGAGACCTACATTGGGTTTTGTGACCAGGACAGCATTTTAATCACTTGAGGATGCTAACTGCTTTAAGAACCTTGTAAACTTGTTTGGAGGCCACCATACAGCTATCCTGACAACTTGTAGGCCTCTTTGGAGCAGTAACACAATCTGCTGTTCTGGATAACTTGGGGCAGTTGTCCTATGAGTGATACAATTGACTACCTGGCTAAGGACCATATCATCTTTTAGGGAACTTACCGTACTTGTCAGTGTTCCTGGAGTAATTATTAAAGGGTGAATGAAATGTGAGTGATGAGTAGATTATCTTGAGGTGAAGACGTGAAATCCTTTAATGTAGTATTGTAGTTTATCCATTTCTGTGAGGTGCTGGGTTTTGTCTGTGGGTTTTTTGTGTGTTTTGGGTTGTGTTTTTGTTTTACTGTATTTAGTGTGGGGTTTTATCATACTAAAAGAATCACAAAATTAAAAAAAAAATCTGTTTAACTTAGAAAATAGTGGGAGTTTTCTATATTCTTCAAAGAAATATAACCCTTGTCTTTAAGGCTATTTCATAGGAGAGGTTTTAGACCATCCAATGTTCAAGTTCTATTTCTCTACAGAAGTCAGTGGAGTGCTGCCAGTGTAGACAAAGTACTGATGTCTGGTGGCCCTCAGTGGAGGGAATTCCCTTTTGGCACTTCTGCCAGTTCCAGTCCCGGACTATTCACTTCTGCACCCACTCAGTTAGAATTGACTTTATGATTACAGAGCTGGAAGCATGCTCATGAAACTCCTTTCTCTCCTCTGGTAATCAGAAATACAATTTAGCAAGGATTTGGAAGCCTTTCATTTTGGAGGAATAACTATTTGTCTGCCTGTCTATTGATGTCTACATCAATAAGCAATTTCTTCATCAGATAACTAAATTTGCAGCTTAACTGAGTTTCTTAACCAAATCACACAAAACTTTTCCAATAAACTGATACAAAATCTCTCCCATTTCCCAGTGTTGAAATATACATCTGGGGCAGACTGCACTTGACATTTATAAATGTACAATAAGTAACATTTTATGCAGGAATATACAGCAATGGATTAATGATGTATTCCTCACCTATTGTCATTACGAACTCCTCCACAGATAATTGACATAAGCACTTCTTCCTCATCTGCGAAGAATCAAAATTCCAATGACTTTTCTTTAAAAAACACTTATTATTGTTCTCCCTAGAGAACTGCAGACTTAAGGGAGGAAGAGTTGCTTTCATAATATTCACAATTAGGTTGTATTGTTTCTTGTTGGTTATCTCAATGCTCTAATATGTTACATGGACTGTGAAGAATCAAAACATGGTGGACCAATTACTGCTTTCTTCTGCAAAGTTGCATAGAAAACATTTGTGATAGAGAAGTGCATGAGATTGTGATAGAGAAGCAGTGGATGTATCAAATCAGGACTTTCCTGAATATCCCTGCTAGCGGTCACTTCTAATTAACTAATTTCTGATAACCCTAGTTCTTGTAGAATGATTTCATATGGTGGTAATTCGTAAATGAAATATATGAACCACATTTATAGTATTTTAGGCCACTCTCTCTATGGACAGTTGTGGTTTTTTTTTTTTTTTTACTAGTCACACCTGATCATGAAATGCCTTTGGAACTGTGAAACTTAGACCTGGAACATTTGGAGCTAGTTATTGGCTCACAAATAGTTATTTCATGACAAAACCCGCAATGGTTCTGGGTTTTTTAATCATTGTACTTAATCACAATGATGGGCATAATTTGGATTAGTAACCCCGTCAATCTGAAAACCGAGAATTCCTAGCTTCTTTTTTTTAAACTGGATTATATATTCTAGACATGGTTAGGCTTTTAAGAAGTCTTACTGTGTTGTAGTGACCTTCTTTCATGTACTGCTGCTCAATTGATTTTGTTTTTTTTAACTTCCATTTTTATTTTTTCCTCCTCGTTTTAGCCAATCAATTTCTAAAAAGAGCAAGGGTAGTTTTTTATTTTTTTCAGGTCTTACGAAAAAAAGAAATGTGTTGGGTTTTTTTTATTTTTTTTTATTGGTTTTATTTTTATTCCTCCTGCTCTTATTACAAAAGTATATATGAGAAATATTCAAGGAAGAGATACATTTTTATTAAGAGATCAACAAATCCCCAAAGAGAGACAGGTGTTCATAAAAGATGATACCAGCATATGGAAGTTAATAGCCTCATTCTTTCCGTGTAGTCATAAGAGAAACAGAGGTTTTGGGTATCTAAATTCCAGTCTAAATACACCTTCTCACTCTGTGTAAAAAGATCAAGATATGTCAACTTGACTTAGAACTCTACTTTATTCATAAACATGCATTTTCTGTTGTAATTTTTGAGGAGACTTGTTGGAGATCTGTGGAGAAATAAAAACGTAGATAATGGAGGGAAAACCTGCTTTGATTCTAGCATAATCAACATGCAGTATCACAAGTTTTGTTCTCACGTGGCTTGAATTTACTAATTTTAGGCAAAATCAGGATGCCCAGCCGAACTAAGGAAAATACAGATTTTCCTCAGTGTTGGACCACTAGAGACTTTGTCTAATTCCTCTTTTCCTCACCTGAATCTAGTGTTAAGATATCAAGTCAAGTTTCCTGTGCCTGTTAGTGCGTGCGCTCATTGAAATATTTCATTCTTGACAGATAGAAATTAAAATGTCAATCTCTACAGTTATTTTCTTCTTCCCCCAAGAAAGTGACAAAGATGGAAGGCTATCCAAATGAAATATGTAAGGGATATATATATTTTAGTGAAACAAAGAAAAGAAAGAAATAGCTCAAAAGATTAGATTTTCTTTGAAGTAAAGTGTGAGATTGTTTAGATCCCTTTCTCGTACGACACTATTTCCCCCTTGGTAATAGTGTTGTATCAGGCTTTAGCTAAGGCAGTATGGCTACTGCCCACAAGCAAAATGGGGACATTCAAACAAAAAAGCTGACACATTGCTTCCTCATCAGACAAAATTAAAGATAAAGGCTGTTACCTGAAATTGAATCCCTTGCCTGGGAGATCCTTGTTTTCATACTAAGAACACAATCAAATGATGCATTGAAAAGCCAGGTGTTAAATCGTATCTGTTCTGTATAAATTATCAGTTTCCCCTATTTTATTAGAGTTTTTATTAAAAGGCACATACTACTTTCAGTGAAGCAGCATTCCAGCAGTGTATGAACATACTCGTTCCCAACGAAGTAACATTTATTATTATTTTTCTCTGAAAAAAATGTAGTCTGTGTTCTCTTACTATGCAAATCTACTTTTCAGCAAAGAATTTTTCCCCGGGAAATGCATTTTAGGCATCAATGTGTTAAAGGTTGCCTTTTAAACTGACCATATGAGGTTTTCCAGTGTGATATACTTGCATATTTAATTTATATAATACCCAGAACAGATAATGATGATGTCTCATACACGATGTCATAAATGTGTCACCTATTGCACATTTATAATATGTTTGTCATTGTAGGTTCCATATATAGGTCAGATTAAATTGCAAGGAAAATGACTGGAACATCAGGAGGCACACTATTTGTTCTACACCAAATGCAAGGCTTCTGTTCCTAACTAGAAAAGGTTTCAAATGTAGGAAAAATTTGAAGTTACACTGATGCAAAAGAAAAAATGAAGAATAAAACTATTAAACTTTTGTTCTGTTTTTAATAACTGTCCTGAAAAGAAAACTTGCAGTACTTCTGGAGACCAGTTAATCCCAACTGCTGAGTGTTAGTCGTGTTAGGATGAATTTAATAGATACTTGTTTTCAGTTACACTGGTGGAATCGTTAGGAGTTATAAAAGATAAATAAATTAAGGCAAGTATTTGGCCTATTGGCTTCTGTTTTCAGTAGAGATGAAGACACATTTTCCTTCAATGTAAGTATTGACCATCTCTTTGCTTTGGTCAATACTTAGTCCTTGACTGAATTTATCTCAATAGATATCCATACCAAGATCAATATTTATATATCGAAAACAGTGGGAATTATGTATATGTAGGCAGCAAATAATGGGTTTCCAGGAATTTTCGATTAATGTCTTTTAAAAAACATTTTTCAGTGGAATATGTAATATCTTTAGCCTTGACAGTGATGTTAAAGCAGCTGAAATTTTCCATCTTCTTCTCTTTCAAACTTACTGCCTTCGTGTGTTTTAAAAAATCTGGTAAAGTTTATGAAGGTTTCTTAGGAAGAGACAATAAGAGGTCTTTGTTCGTTGCCTGCTTTGAGACTTGAAGTTAATGTGTTCCTGGTGTGATATTAAATCTCCTTGGCCCTGTTTACCAAGTGTGGGAAAGAGAAGCTCTTGTACCGCAGAAGAACCTTTCCCTGTTCCGTGCAACCCTGCCCAGGGCATCGCTGTACTTTGTGTTTCTTTCACGTATAAATAGAAGGCCTTTGGAAAGACTGGTTTGCTTAGGACTGATTTTTGCCTGAAAGCGTCTCAGTTATTTTTCTTCTATATGTTTTCAGTAGAAGTGCTGGGAAAGAGAGTAAATGAAGTGAAATAATGGCATGTATTTATCTCCATTACTTTTCATGCAGGTGTTGGTCAGGTCTGTGGCCTCTTCAGTTTGGTGTTCCTAAGAATCCCTTTTCATTAGAGAATTGTTAGTTCTGTTTTCCAGAATTCATTTTAAGGCACTTGTTCAGCTGCACAGCTTGTGTGCTTTATCACCATAGCTCTTTGGCCTACCTAAAGAGAGGGGAGAAGAAACAAAAAAAAACCCCAAACCCTCCAGAAGCCAACAAAACCCCCATCACCCAACAACAGAAAAGTGCTGAGGTTGCAGCTTTCTTCAGAATGCAGTTAGAGACCCATCACTTGCTTTGGTTGCAAAGTAATAAATAGTGCACGAAAGCTGAAAGCAAAGTGCTTGTAGAAAAGATCACTAAATTTATTCACCGAAGTACAAAAAAAATGCCTAAAAAGTATTTTTTTATTCCCCACTGTTAACTGGCCGAATTAATTTGGTAAAATTATTTGTTGCCAAATAAATGTGGTGTTTAATGATCCGCAGAGCAATTAACCTGTCACTTCACACACTAATTTACTAAATCCTTTCCAATCTCTCTTTATATTATTATTTTGAAGAAATTAGATGCTTATTTAAATATATTTAATGTTTCCCGATAAAATGTTAGAAATAAATCTGCTTCCAAAGCTCATTGATACCAGAGAAATGAATCTGACACTGCTATTGAAAGTCTTCTTACAATATATGGGATCTTTGGAGATGACCTAGTGCAATCCCCTGCTCAGAGCAGTCAGCTAGAGCAGGAGTTGCCGTGTACAGCTGGGTTTTGAGTATCTCCAAAGATGGAAACTCCACAGCCTCTCTGGGCAAGCTGTGCCAATATTTAACCACCCTCACTGTAAAAATGACTTCTCTTTTTTAATGAAATTTTAAATATTTCAATTTGTGCCCATTCTCTTTACTCTTGCCAATATTTATGCAAATGGAGATTCCCCGAGTCTTCAGGGTGACAATTCCTACCTCTCTCAGCCTTTCATTGTATGTCTGTCAGATGCTTGAATCACTTCAGCACCTTGTGCTGGACTTGATCAAGTATGGCCTTGTCTCTCTTGTATTGGACTGCTGCTAACTGGGCCTAGCAGTCCAGGTGTCTCAGCAGTGCTCAGTCAAGTGCTCCCTTGACCTGGCAGTCATCTTCTAAATGTGGCCCAGAACAGAATCCTGGGCTGCTTCTCAACTTCTCTGATGTAGAATTTTTAATCAAAAAGAAGAATAACACAAAAATAACAGTCTATTACTGTGCTACTGTGTGAATGTATGTATATATTTATGGGTACTGTATTGGATCACTTACATCAGCGAGTCTTATTCTGCAACCACAAACAGCAATGCAACAGTAAATGGCAATTGATGTTTTCCTCAACTTCGGTATAGAGCCTACAGCATTGGATAAATATAAAAGAGCACAGTTTTCTCACCAGATAATGTACAGTGCCAAGCAGGGAATCTCATAATGCTTTTCATGCAGAACCAAATTTCTCCAGTGTGGGTAGTATGCTTGCTTATGTCAGCCACTAGCTACAGCTTAAAAATTATATTTAGAAGAAATCAGACATGGCATTTTGATAAAGACAAAGAAGTTGATAGGAAGAAAAAAGTACTTGTGTAGCCTTGCTTTATCTTTCACGTATGTGGGATGTTTGGAAGCGGTGGTGAGACCTGCTTGCTAAAGAATGCACAAACCTGGATTTCAAATGACATTCCAGATAAAAACAAAAAATCCCCTTCTGATGTGATAAAGATACCTATTTTTTATTAAATAGAGGTATCCTTTCTTAAAGCTGGGTGATAAACGGTTTAAGATTCTGTCATTCCTGTTTACCCAACTAACCAGTCAGGTTTTACTAAACAGCACAACACCGTGAGGGCTTCTCTGACCTAATGCGGGCAATGGTAATGCTTTCGGAGCAAATCTCTGCATCATCACTGACTCTATCCAGATTCACCTTACAGAAGACTGCCAGAGTATGACCCAGAATCCTTTCAGCTGAAGCAAAACTGAAAAATGCCTTGAGAGAATACCTGATGCACTCTAGCTCTAAAAGGATTGCAGTCCATGGGACCAGATCAGAGCTTATCCACAGCTTTAAGAAACAGACTGGCACTGGGGCAGAGTCTGGTCGGTAGCAGTTTGTTGCTTAGGCCTAGATAGTAGAAGATCTAAGTCTGGAAATCAAAAATTCCTCTCTGCTGTTTTCCTCTGCACACAGGGAAGTTAATTTGCAAACCCCAAATAATTACAATTTAACAATTAGTAAACGATCTCTGAAGGGGCTATTAGCGATATCCAAAAGGTACAGAAACTTTGCAGTCCCCAGTAAATATGCTAGGCATGTTACCTTTCTTTAGATGGTTGATTTTGAATTGATCTGTTTAAATTCTCTTCAGACAATAATTAGTCCTAGACAGTCAACAAGTAAAAACAAGACTCTAATTATTAACTCGCAGGGATCTGTTGCTGTTCGTAATCAGGTATAGATATGATACCCAATTTTATAATTTCATAAAAAAGCTCAACAGAATTATAGCCTTGTAATAACTTGATGGCAGCTTTATCTTTCATATTATCTTTGTTGCTAGTGAATATTGGCATAACATTGTCTCGTAAAAACATTTGTCTTTCTAATTGAATGTAGTATGTGGTGGGGTGCAAATGTGTGCTAATGGAGCAGCAGTGTGGACTGGAAGTTTTAGAACAGTTTTACTTCCAATTGAAAAAGGAAACTCAAACCCAAAAAACTCCCACCCACAGGACCCTCATTATTATTCTAAAGCTATTTGTGGACAAGCATCTGGCCGCTTACAGAGCAGTCATCTTTCAGCATTTATTTCTGATGCTGTGTAAGTTCACTCTTACAATGGGGCTTTTTTAATCCAAGCTACTGGTGTCGCAGGTACTGAGCGTTCCCAGAGCACTGTGACTTGCAAGCAGATGGTGTGAGTACAGCAAGAGAAAGTGGGATGAAAATTCTGTTCAGATAGCGAGTTGAGACAATGCTGGAGACAAGTATGGAACTTGTATGTTTTAGAGGGATCTGAGGACTGTCCAAAGGTATTCACCAGTTTATTTTTTAGCTTGTCCCTGTCTTATGTGGCACCCAGTTTTGGCACAATATTTACTATGGTGCGTTTTGCTACAAATACTCTTACTTGCTGCTTTTTAAAAGTTGTTGAATGTTACTATCAAGAGAGTTGGAACTGGTTCCCAGGAAGGCAACCCCTGGCTGTGGGTGCTGCTTACGGCAGTATCACTGCTGCGCTCTGGGCAGGCTATGCACAGGTAGCTTTGCCACATGAAAGGATAGGGAGAAGCCTAGTCCTCATTTTCATTTGAGTAACTTAAATACTTACTTTCCAGGAGCAAGTCTGGTGGAAAAGTTTAGGCAATTCTAAATAGGCAGTGTTTGGTGTGTCTCTGCTGCGTTTTCTGGTTTCACTTCAGGTGGATTGCGTTGGAGTTGTGTCAGAAGTGTCTGTTGGGGGAACCAAAAAAAACAAACAGGAGAGGTTGTTCTAAATCTTTTCTGATTACATCAAATACAAAGCATGGAATATTAAGGATAATTGTACAAGTTCTTTTTAAGTAATTTCTTCCAGGGCTATGTTCTTTTGATGTACGCTGCAAGTGACACATTTTTCAGTAGATCTGTGAGGTGATGACAGTAGATGATGGTAGAGAACAAGAGCCTAGTGAGGGTACCAGGCACAGTAGTCCCATTAACAGTTCAGAAGAGCAAAGCAGAAGGTCACAGAGAGAACACGGCAGTTTCAAAGTTGAAAAATACCCATTAAATACGATTGTACCATCAACTTTTCCCTCATTCTCGTGATTATTCAGCATTTCTTCTGCAACTTTATCTTCTCAAATACCAGCAGGAGGGGGGGCCCATAGCTTCTCCTAACTGGTTTTATTTCTGTGGTTAAAAATTAATTTTGGATGCTTGCACCTCAACTCCAGTAATTTGAACTTTCAACCAAGCTATTCACGGCCTCCTCTTCTAGAACTGGGCAAGGTTAGCTGTGTACAGCGCAGCTGTATCGGACACTGCAGATGCATTTCATCAGTATAAAATGGGTTGCAATGGCAAAGGATACAAGTGGTAACATCTCCAACCGTTCCTCACTGACGAATCTGTTTAGCTTTCATTACTTCTATACTGAAGCCATGATCCTCAATATCAGATGTGTTGGTGAAAAGAGAAATACAGAAAAAAAAAATCTAGTTTGGGAAGAAGCAGAGTGAATTGGATTTACTGGCATGATTATATCGGATAATGACTTGGATTTGTATAACCTGTGGCTGACTAAGTGAAGGTAATTACTATTTGAGCCAGGGAAAATAAGTAATTATTCAGCAATATTTTTCAGACCCTCACACTGAAAGACTCATTGTATGGCCACCACAGAAAAATCTGAATAAATATTGTCCCATTCTGTTACAAATGAAAGAGAGTAATGCGCTGTAAAATGAGGAAACAACGCAGCATTGAGAGAAGGAAAGAAAGAAACAGCAGATGCTGTTTTCCAGACTAAATCTCCTCTGATGCACTCCAGGGACCTCATTTAATCAAGCATCATTCTCACACTTCATCACGTATATTATTCAGAAATGATGAAGAATTCTGGGAATAAATTAGTCACTTATTTCAGGATAAATGGTTTTTAAAATTTATTATTATTCAAGCTATATTGAAAAATTTACTTTTCCCTTTATTTCTTCCAGAGGCTCCAAACTCGGCTTAATCAGAACCTGCTATTTGCAGGGTCCCAAAGATCAGGACTCCTTTCTCTTTTGTAAAATTTTTTTTCTGGGACACAGCATCTTCTGCTACTACTATGTTCATTCTCTCTACCTCTGATTAACAGATTAAAAAATGCTTTTTCTCAGGGCACTCTTAACTCTAACAATCCTATGGTAACTGTTACTTTCTTTCTCCATCCGTGGTAATTAAAGTAACTTAGCGGAAGAAGGGCTCTCCACCAAAAACCTTTTTTTTTTTTTTCTGCTGGTTTTCTTTGTCCTTTTACATTATCTGCTACTGTTTACCTTTAGCACTTGTCAATTTTATAATAACAGCGCGGCATAACTTGACACTGTCCATGTAAATATATTCCACACTTTCTTGAAGAGCTTATACAAGCTGATACTTCTCCAGGAGGGATTCTGTCATATTAAATCACCCAAAGTGGTGCCTTATCTGACATCTTAGGGGGACAACCATGAGCTGCTACCCAGCTGCTATAAAGCATCAGGGTATGGCTTTCATGGCTGGATCATATTTGCAAAGAGTAGCTCTTGTTCAATTATTTTTGCTAGAAGGATTTTGATTAGGTTAATATAATTTATACACCCTCCATACTTGGCAATGTCTGGGTGATAAATTGGACAGCCATATGATGAGTAGCATTTATGCTGTACTGTGTCTCTTCACTCTGCACACTAATCTACCCGTGGGCAAGTCGGGCCTTTGCCAAGTGTTCTAGAGTCAAGGAGGAAAGCACGCCTTATAAGTACTAAATAAATTTAGATTTAGCTTGAAAATGTGAGGGGTAAAGAAAGGTCATTGCAGAAAAAAAAATCATGCTGCTGTATGTGCATGCATTTTGTACACATAGGTGCATATATATTTTTTTCATTGACTTGTCAGTAATTTTTTGACAAAAATAGTCTAGCCGTTGCCAGAAATCAAGGAACATTGTTGCTAAACTTCTCCTATTTTTAGTCAAAATTGACATTAATCTTAAGGAGAATAAATGCTGACTTTGGTAAGAAAAAATTATGTGGATCTCCTATTAACAGAATAAAACATTCACAGAAATTATCCATATATTTTTCTATTTTAAAGTAATTGAATCTGGATGGAAGTTGAAGGTTTCACAAGTTAGTCAAACAACGGACGTTAAGTTTCTTCTAGACTACAAAGGTGCTTTGCATCCCACCTTCCTTGTCATCCAGATACTTAGCTGAATGTCCATCTCCCAGCAATCTGCCCAGGAGTTCCCACAGGTCCCCTGCAGCCTGCCAGCCCTGGTTTCCTTCCTGCAGAAAGGGAGGAACAGGAATGAGGAAGTCAGTAATTATTTGCTTTCGGGCTTTTTCCCAGCAGCACTGTGGCTAAAGCAGGCATCTGTCTCTGACAGCAAGGACTGGGTGAACAAATTCTTAATCCGTATGATGTTCTGAAGTAAACCTGGCATTGGAAATAAATGATTAACTTCAAAGTGTCCTGCCCTAGTTTTGTAGTTAGGTGTTGTGTGCTCCACTTGGTGACTGTATGAATTAACAGGACAACTAGAAATGCTGAAGACCCTGCTGAAAATAATGAAAACAATTAAAAAGGAAAAGCTGTATTGAATAGCCTTGTAGAGTTGTAGAATGAGTTGCTTTCAAATGCTTGAGTATTGTAAAAACCATGGTCTATTCCTCAAGAGTGCTAGAAGGGACCAGTAAAGTAGTTTCAAGTCCATTTCATTTAAGTTTTCTCCCTTGATCTCATGATGCCTATTTTACTGTCCTAGACAATGGAAAAATCCCAGTTTGCCAAACTGTGACCAAATTCAACAATTTTCATTATTTGCAATATTGGATCAGCGTGACCTTTTAAAGCAAAGTGATGAACTCCACATGCTGTAATGCAATGGCTCACCATAAAATGAGTTCCATTCTCTAAAAATTGGATTTTTTAGTGGGCTTTCTCATTATTCAGAACAGTGATTGAAAAGCCATCAGTGAAAAGCTCCCAATGGGAGCTGCACCACAGAGATACAGGAAAACACTGTATTACTTTACAGTTACTCATGTGTGCTGTGCTGTGATTCACTGCAGTGAACTTCACGAACAAGAGATTTGTGTAGGTGATGCAGGGCTTTAATGAGCTAAGTGATCACATTAAAAGATCATAGTTCAAACTCTCATTAAACCTACGTTCTATAACCCAAATGAGAAGGTATTTAACAGTTTGTGCCGTGTTGTTGTAAAAGTTCATTCCAAGTGGAGGTCTAGGCTTCGGAAATATTGCCACTAATTTGTATAGTGCGTGATGGTCTATTTAATGCCTTTGTATAGCATATTTTTTCAGCAAGCATGTACTAAATGCAGGGGAGTCTGAAAGCCTTCTGGCTGCCAGGGTTTTCATACAAAGCACAGAGAGGAGGGGTGCAAGATGGTTTTCTTTAACTAATATCTTCATGCTTTTAGACAGAAAGACTCACGTGATTCCCTTTCCAGACTGAAATGAATCCAGTCTTCCTTTCCAAGCAATAAGCAAGCTGCTTAGTCATAGTGCAGGGTTCTGGAGAAGTATTCTCCATTCCTTCTGTAAAACTGTGCCACTAGGAAGGGCAGTTCAAATATCATGGGGTAGGGAAAAAAAAATCCCAGGAGTGGACACAGTTACACTACCTGTGTAATAGAGAACATCAGGCCTGGGTGGAACCAGTCTGCTCCAAATGCTCTGCATGTGTATGTGCATTTAAACCAGTGTTTGTTGAGTGAGAAGCTGACAACTTTTAGGTTAGGAGTCCAATCCAAAATGCTGTTCATCAGTACAAGAGTTAGTAATGAGCAGAAAAACATCACTGTCAAAAAAAACCAGTGAAAACATTCTGGGTTAAAATAGTTAAATGAGTACATTTCACATAAATGTAGCTTTTCCTCTTGCATACAATTTTCTTCCATCTTTCTCTTAACGTAGCACTTACCAGTTATTTTTCTTATTTTTCTTGATTAAAACATATTTCTGAATCTTGTCCTCTCTAAAAACATCCAATTGATTAAATTAAAAAGCATAAATTCTAAAAATAGTAATAGAATGTTGAAATAAAATGAAACTGGTCTTAAAATGATATTTTAGATGTATTTTTAACACCATCCTGGTGAATTAATGGGATTTCACAAACATAACATCTTGCTACTCTGTACTGCAGCTACACAAAGGAGAAAAGTAAGCAAAAATCTGAATTTTTTATAGCTGAACCAAATTAAATCAATATCCTTCCTATGGTAGGGTGAAAATGAAACTACATTTTGTTTCTATTGCACTTCACCTGATTTAATTTCCAGTCTCCATTCATAAAATGCCCCAAATTCTATGGCCAGTTCTCCTTGTTCTCACCAAGATAGATTTTGATCCTGTGAAATTCCAGCTTCACCTTAAGATCAAAAGGGTAGGTAGGGATAGAGACGTCAAGCTCAAACACTGATTCATCTTCCTCTGAAAACCACCAGCCAGCACAGGCATGATGAGACATGTTATTTCCACACTTCAGCTCTCCAAGCACAAAAGGGTGAGGAAAGGATGCAGGTAGTTGAAACAGATGTCTTGCCTTTTTCACAATTACCTTATCCCCATCGCAACATAACACTGAAGTGAACACTTCAGTGAAATGGAAACTCCCTGGGCTTCATTCACTATGTGGGTATGGCAAAGACAGAAGTGTGGTCTTTAAGGGTTTCCAGAATACCACCAGCCATAGTAAAGGAGCACTTCTTATAAGGATAATTACTCTTTCCTCCTCTGTATTTGGTCTGAAGTCTCTTAGCAGTGGCACTCCTCAGGAAAGTGGGTTTTGGGCTACAGCAGGCAAAAAAGAATGTGAGAAGATGTGGGAAAGGGAGGGAGGAATTTAAAGCTGCTTGTCTGTGGTAAGAAGTTCACTGTATCCTTGGATATTCTGGGTTTCCCTGAGTTCAGAAGAAATCATTTTGGGAATGAACTAATTTGGTTTGTTTTGGAAGGGAAAAAATTTTAGGTTGCTAAGGGTTTATACTCTACACCTATACAAATGCAGTATAGCAAGTACCGGATCCATACACTCGAGCTTTTATTTTTAATTGAAAATAAGCCTTTGGCTTCCTTAAATGCTTTTCAGGTTTCCCAGATACAGGAGACAAAAATTCTTCATGCTAACCCATTAAATCAATGATTGCAATGCTTAAACTTATAAGAATTTTTCTGATTTCAGGTCACCATTTTGCTCCATAAGCTAAATATTTTATGTACAATTCAACTCATGTTTTTTTGTTACATTTTGAAAAGTTGAATAATACCATTCTTCTGATATGTGCATATTTATTTACACGTTTAGATGTTTCCGAGTTTCCATGGTTGGAAGCCATGTCATCACATGCCTATCAAATATTGACTTGACACATGATTGCAGCCTGGATGCAGAAAAATGTTGTCTGTCCTTTTGTCTTCCTAACCTTCCACTAATATTATCACCCTGATTGCTTTATTGGAAGCCCAAAGGTACTAAATTTAATCCTGGAGTTTGTGTCTTAATTGCAGTAATGGCATGAATAGGTTAACTGCAGTAGTCCTTAATAATAGGCAGCAAAAGAAGGTGGCTGCTGCTGTAGCTCGGACACAACAGGTTGTTCAGAGGATTGTCAACATTTTTTGAGGTATTTCAGGAATTTATAATGAGATATGAGAGAACATCACAGTACATTAGAGTGGAGTCAAAACACACTGAGCCTCTGCTTTTCTTTTAGACTTTTAATTCTGAGAACCTTTTGACCAGCTCCAAGGAAAGCATATGTCCTTACTGACTGAATATTTGGAATTTGTGAGAAAATAAAATAGGCATGTTCTCAAAGCAGGCCGCTTTATGGGCAAAGCTCCTCTTACTTACCGCTGCTCCCTCGAACATACAATCACCTACTAGATTTAAAATCGCAGATGATGGTTTTGTGGGTGTCCAAAAGTACTTTTTTTGCTATTCCAAATGATGTTTCGTGCTGAGCATCATTATTAAATGTAAGAATTACTAGTACTGCATACACCTAATGCTCTTTTACTTAACAGATGGCTTATGAATATCTGGGACAACTTACTAGCCCTGCAATGATTCATACCTCAGCTATCTGAACACATGGCTACCTTTCAACACTCGTGCTGAGTTTATGAGCTGGTTTAATAACCCAGTTTTTAAAATATTTTCTGTTCTTTACACAGCATATGCCACCAGCGCTTTTTTAATAGAGTATGAAAACCACAAATGTAAACTGTGCTTTAAGCTTCCAGTGGCGAGTCTTTCTTTCTTCCAGTGTTCCCGACCTTAGACCATTGTATAACAATTTACATTGCATCACTCATCTGAGGCAGAATAATGTCCTAGCATAATTCTGTAAAGCCTGTCAGAATTTCCAGAAGGTGAACCTGTCTATGCCTAGCATTCTTATGTTCATCTTTTGTAGTTGCAGGGTTGGAGTAGATTACTTCCTGCTTTCTTCCTTCCCTTTTCTTGATTGCTTGCTCGTTTTCCTACATTCTTCCATTTTCTTTTGCTTTCCTGCTCCTCTTCTCTCTCTCTTTCCTTCTCCCCTCCCCTCCTGTTCTCGAGTAGTCAGACAACCTGCTGCTTGATCATTTCCTTGGTTTGCCATGCCTCACACAGGACCGATTTCTACGCCTGTTTGTTTCTCTTCAGCAAATTTCAGCTTCTTTGGGTTGCTTTGTAATAGCCCCTTTATCAGGAAGTGTGCGAGTTCTCTAAGTTTTAAAATCTGTGGCATATCGATCCATTATTTCAAATAGTTCTGGCCACAGATGAAGCAATGATGTGTTTCATACAGAGAAAGTCACAGTCAAATTAGGTTTCCTAAAAGGTGAATGTATTCTAGATCATCAATGCCATTTTTTCTTCCACATGCTGGAACAAAGGAGATGATCAGTAAGTTAGGAAAAAAAATATCTCTTGTACTGTAGCAACATTTTCTTTGGAATGTAAGTGCTTACCAATGATCCCTAATCAGGTACAAAGCAATGGCAGCTACTAGTTCACTGTATCGTTCAGAAACTCAGCTGCCAGCCACTGTAAGAAAGCAGTATACTGAACAAAAAAATACATTGCAAAAAAATATAACTGTGCTTGCAAGATGCAGGAACAAGGACTCAGATTTTCTTGCATAATTTACAGTTGTTCAAGAGCTTACACATTGACAGACATATCCTTTATTGAACACAAACATACAGAACAGAAAACCAAACCAAAACAACCCCCGTGAAACAGTTTATGGAAGGACACTTGAGCAAGGTAGTTTGTAACAAAGCCAAGAACTAGCTTGCAGTTTCATTTCCTGATTTATTTTTTTTGGTGAAGATCTGCTCAACTGACTTATTGATGATCCAAAATGGGTCTTTTTTTTTATGCAGTGTTTTTGTTTCACGATGGTAGTGTTCTATGGTAACAATCAGGGAAAACTATGTGTGTTCCTGCAGTACGTGTGTACTGGGCAGAAAATAAACGTTTATTTAGAATGCTGAAGAATTTTCCCTCCATTAACTGGTGATAGATACATGTAGATTCTTTGTTAATTAGCAATATTTAAGAGCTGGGAAGCTAAATGAATGCAAAGCGTATGGGATCAATCTTCGGCTGGTGTAAACTTGCACAGTTTAATAGTAAATCAATGGAATTGTCCAAATTTACAGTGGTCAGAGGTCTGGCTCCCGATTTATGATCTCATAGCTTGCACCTTATGGCAAAACAGATTCCAAAAACTCATCAATGAAGGGACATGAGCTCAAGAAATGCTTGATTAGTCTGGATGTAATTTTGGGTTTCAATTCCACACAGAAACTCCTGGGTTTTTTTGCCTTCCTCCCTCTCACCATGATCACAGAAGATGCCAGAAAAAGAGCTATTACTGTGCCTCTTTCTTTGGAAGTAAAATGTGTTATCCACAGAGCAAGGAAGAACAAGCGTGTCTCAGACACAAATTTGCTTAAAAGTCCACAGCATTTAAAAAAAAAACCAAAATCCCAAACACTTTATCCTTGCAACGTTTTAAACGGAGAGCAAAGAATCACAGTAATTAATGTGGCTTTTGGCAGAAGCGTCGTAGAACAAGAACATCAAAAAAACTCTGGAAAATGCATTGCTTGAGCTTTGTTTGCAGCTCTGTAGGATCTTTGTTGCAGACAAGGCCACACCACTGTGGCACAGTGACTCTGCTTTACTCTTGGATCTATGTTGAGGAGTTGGTTTCCATTTCTACAGTGTTGCTCTTTCCCCCCTGTCCTGCATAAAGTCGTGCACCTTACAGCTTCATCCTGGCTTGTTCACCGAGGAAAAAAAAAAGCACTTTCTATTACCATAGACTAATAACTATTTTTTTTTCCTTCAAAAAACCCCACACATGTAATTCCATGGATATCTTGTAAATTTATTTTGATAAGCTAAGTTTTCCCATTTTGCATATTAAAGGCCTATCATATTATTATTATTATTATTGCAAGAATAAGTAAGACGCTAAACCGAGAGTAATTTTGACTTCAGTGTAGATAACAGAAAAAGACAAACAACCAAGGCACGTATTTTTCTCGTAGTGATTTGCTCACATGTGCTGCAGATCTGTTATTACAGAGGCTTCTAATGTTTCTCTGGAGAGATCAATTATTTACTCTACTTACCTATGTTAATGGTGTGTCAATGTAATTTATGACATCCAAGCACCAAATGGCAGCAAAGGGTGGTAATGCGCTGTAAGTTGTCAGAAATTGCCAGGTGATACTGGAGATATTATCCACATTTCAGTTGTAATCCCAGTTCCCTTCTGAGGCAAGAATACTCGGGGGAATCTCCAGCTTCATCAGTCATGTTCCTGGCTATGATCAAGAGTGGGAAATCAGTTTTCTGCAATCTATGCTTTTGAAAGTTAAAGGAGTGGATCCTTAGCTAGTGTAAATTGTTACACATCTGCTGATTTTTACAAAGCTATATGCTATCAAGCAAAACATCCTCTTAAAGGCTAAATAGTAAGGAGTCAGGGTGCTAACTGAAAATCTGAATTTAAACATTCAAAATCTGATGAAAACTAACATCTGGATGCAACCTGTCTCCTTCAGACCTCTCCCTATCCAGTTTCAACCCTTATTTGGATTTAGCACCCAATTTTTATTCCAGCATCATTCAGATGACAAGTGTTTAGGAGACAGTCTCATTAGAATCTTGTTTGGCTTGAGGTCGTCGCCGCTTTTCTCAGCTCCAAGTTGTTTATCTCTTCTAAATTTTCGCAGACTTTTCTTTGTACCTTTCTTTTTGCACAAGTGCCGTATGTTGGATTTTGGCCAGGTTAGTGACAGTCAGCAATGTTTTTAGCTGGTCGTTCATCATCCTGCATTATGCTTAGACAATCTTTGTCCAGTTCTTAGGCCCATGCATGTCTTCATCAAATGTTTTCCTTCACTGTAACTATGTTCTTCGTAAGATTTATTACTGGCACTAATATTTACATATTTACTCTTTTGTAACTGTAGAGCTTAGGAACTTTTGTCAGAGAAGGAGTTTTCTTGGCAGCTGTCCCAGACTTGGCCATGGCTGCAATAATTCCTGCAAGCTTTCAGAACTTCTTTCTGTATTTCTGTCACGTTAGAACATTTCAATGAAACTGGTCACAAAATTCCAATGAGGATTGAAGTAACATACAAAAATTACAGTAATGTTCTAGGATTTTCAAAACAAGAAAGAAAAATCAGTAAGAAAATGCTGTCTGAAAATAAAATCGAGAGTTTGACAGTGAAATATAAGGAATTTTACCAAAATGTAAAAATGAAAGGCCACAGATGCTGATTATGCTATTTTCTTATTGAAGGGTATATTTTTTTCCCAGAAAACATTTTCTTCACATAAAAAATCAGGCTACAGAATGATACTTTGCAGACACCCTATAGCTTTTAATTAGAAAAATTTAGAAAAGTAGAACAACACAGAACTTGGGATAAGATCGTGGGTTTGCATATAAACTTTGTCTTGGTGCCAATATGATTTTTCCATGAAGGTTATCAGTGAACATAAGTGATTGACATCTCCAGTCTCCTTGAATACCACACTGACTTCAATGTGCAACCTCCCCCCCTTTTATTTAATGATTAAAACTTTTCTTTGTTTCTTTTGTTACAAAGTACGCTTAGGCAAAATATCAATACTGAATTTTCAGCATCCAGCAGCTAGGAAATTCAGCTGTCTGTGTTTCAGGCAAGATACCCGGTGTGCTGCAATCTCATCAGCATGGAACCAGGCAAATTAAGTAATAAACAACGAGAGTCTCCTTGACTCTGGGGAGTTTACAAGCACAATCTCTTCAGGAACACCATAGAACAAATTTTCTGTCACTGGGCATCTCAACAGTATGACAGTAGGTGTACAATTATGGTTATAATATTATAAAAAGATATTTTTAAAACTTGAGAGGGCCTGCCTTTTATCTTCAGTAAGAAAGCTTCTTCCATTTCTTTACTATTTCTATTCTCAAATATCCTAACAGATAAATATCAACTATAGCTCAGTGTGGCCAAAAGGATAGGAGAAAATTTGGCACCGCTTAACAGCTGTCTTATAATTGATAGCTCTTATTATTCACCAATTCCCAGACAAATTTTAACTAATTAGTTTTGTCTGTTTATTTATCCTTAGTATACATGCTTGACACCCCATTTAATTGCTGCATTTACCCAAATCTCAACATGGTACTTCTGTAGATTTTCTATTCTAAAAGGACCTGCCTGCTTCACCCTGATCACTTTACTACCACAAGTGGTAGAAGAGATGTTAAAAGCCTATGCACTGTCTGTACTACTCTGTCAGTCTGCATATGTGTAATTCCCAAATGGGAGCTGCATCCCTATTTCAAAGATCTCATTCTATTGTATGCCATGAGATAGATAGGCAGTAATTAAAATTTTGTGACAAGACAAATCAAATCATCAATGACATGGGTTTTCAAATCCATGCAGGATACAAGGTCCAGATAAAGAAAAAAATAAAAGGATCATGGATAATTTGGCTAGGATGAAAGTGGCATAAGAAAAGAAAGCAGATTAGCGAAAGAGTAAGTAACCACAGCATTCAAATAAAATATCAAAATATTTTATTCTTACTATCTATTACGAGCTCCTGGCATCACAATAAAGCACAGGTCCACCCTTGCCCTCTCTGTGTGTCTACACTGCGCATCAGACTGTGGTGCTTTGAGTCAGCAGAACTTGAGCTGAACGCACAACACGGTTTGTGCTTTCACACCTTCCCACACTGCCTGCGTTTCTACTGGCAGGTAGAGGGGCTGGGCATGGAGCTGAGCAGCATCCCCTGGTACCATGCTCTGTAGCCTGCTCCCTTGAAGGATGGTGGCCATAGCACCTCCCTCCTCCCCAGCATCAGAGGGCACCCCGAGGCAGAAGCCAAATCTTCTGAGGCAGTGCCAGCTTCTCATCCATCTTGGAGGGTGTAAGCCTGAGGGTGTCAGCACAGCTCTGGGGCAGAAGCGAGGAGCAGACCTGCCCACCGCTCTGTGGCTGAGTGCTGCTACCTGCCTCTGAGCTTGGCAAGGCCACATCCAGACATCAGCGTGCTCTGGCCTATTTCTGGCTTTTGTGGGTGTTTCTGCAGTGCATTCCCTCCAGCTGTCAGCCCTGGGTGAGCACAGGTATTGCTGGATCAGATTTAGCTAAATCCTCTCTCTCCCCATTCTTCAGAGGTAAAATCATATTTGCTTGAAATGGATTGGAGGGACAGTCACTTGCTGTCATGTTTCATAGAGTACATAACAAGCCTGGATCTCTTGTCAAAAAAATGAAATGAACTTACTGTGTCTGGATGACCTTCAGGAAAATGAATAACTATTTTGTAAGCTTTCCATGACATATATCTAATATTGAAGAATAGTGGATGTTCCACCAAAAAAAAAAACCAAACAAAGCTCTGCTGCTATCTTTTGCATTTTGCTCCAAATTCTGCTTAACAATTGGATCATTTGGAACACGAGTACCTACCTGTTCTCCCGACTTTCTGTTTCAATTTTGAGATTTATGTTTGTTAGATAATTGGTGAAATTATGGATTCTGCTGGACAGAAAGAAAGATTGGTATTTGTAGTAGCTCAAGTGAGTGGAATATAATAGCCACAGTTCACTATTATGCAACAAACATAGGTCTTCTAGCATGATTTGCAGAAAAGTATGTTTTTTTTTTCTAAATAAGTGTTTTATTACCACTAGCACCTTGTGTTCCCAAGAAATTGTTACAATGTTCCTGACAGCAATACTAAAATTAGATGAATCAGACCTGACAGAGAACTGCAGTACAGGGAGTGCTGCATTAATTTCAACTACTCCTTTGCTCTCTTGTCTTCCACAAAAACAAGCAAAATAAAAACCACCCCACCTTCCCTAAGCGTTTCAGAGGGCTAGAGGGAGAAGGGGAGAGAAGGGGGGGGGGACAGAAGGCAAGAGAACAACTAAAGAATAAAAATTCAATGCTAACAGAATATGTCAACCTTAAATTAATGGAAAGATTCAGAGTTTGGAAAGCCATTGTCTGCCATTCGTACACAAGGAAAGAGGGAAATCAATATTTATTTCTTGGAGAGTGCCAGCCCTAGCATGTGGTATTGATATTTTAGCAGGATAGAAGGGCTTTTCAAAACAAACCTTTCACTTTTCCACTGTTAGGGAAGGTCTGTACACCAGCTTGAGTATTACCTGGTAACACCGCTCTTGTTTATTGGTTTCTTTTGGGGAGTTTTATGATATTTCTATTTGCGTTACCAGTACAACTTTTTGAGTTTCTATTGCTGTTTTTAAGACAAAGGAATGAATAAAGAAAAGCCTCCCACTACTGCACCACGCAGGTGACAGCCTGTGAAAAAAATTGCAAATGAAGAGCGCAACAGCAAAGTCACACTGGCCATGGGTGACAGGAGGTGCTTTGACCACATGGAAAGCCTGAGGCATTTGCTGACTGCAGCACTTCCCGGTGGGCCCTTTTTATAATTTTCTGATCTCATCGCTGCCCTGCAGCCCCCAGAGACACATCTGTGGACTACAGAGGCATGGCAGGAAATGACTTTTAGTTTTTATTCAACCTTGACACAGCTGGAACCTCTCTAATGGCAGCTTGTTTTTCTCAGCTCCACCTCTGAATGGAAGGAATTTGTCCAAAAATGAAATGCATCCTGAACTGGTACTACAGCTGCCTTTGAAAGATGCTACCTGTGTTTCTTTGAGTCCTGTTTTTAATGCATCATATGACCTGTTTGCTTTTATACAGCTTCTGTATCATCTCTCAGCCACTGCTATGAGAGGGGTGCTATCGCTCCCCTCAAGAGAGGGGGGAAATAAAAGACTTGTTGCCTCTGTTCATAGGAGGAAAAATAACTGAGTTCTGTTAGAGTGAGTAGGAAAGGATATGCTGATGTAAACCATGCTAGAAATAGACTCTTACCTATTAGCACTAAACTCTCATCCACCTTTTACAAAGTAAACTTGGAAAAATCTGCAAGGTCTTGGGGGTGTTTTTCAGCTCGTGAGGCTCTCGCAGCCTCTCCAGCAGGTCTGAACCCTGCTAATCTCTCTTTGGCTCACCCGTCCTTCCCAAGGGTTTTGTAAATTGGGCTACTGGAGCACACAGCACGTTTCAGTATCTGGTAACAAGGCAAATCTCCCTGTCCTCCTTCCACAGCTTCAAGTGTTCTGTTTCTATACACTATTGTTTTATTGGGTTTGTGCCCCCCAGCGTGCTTCAGGCACTCTAGAACATCCTCTGATTCAGGAAGAATTTTTTTTTCCATTGCTGCAGGCTTGTAAGTTCAACTGTGAGTTATTTTATCTTTTCTCTGGAGAGCTAGGACTGCTCTGGGTTGGACTGGCAGAATATTACCATTTAAACCCAAAGACTGTATTATCAGTTCTTGTCACCACAGTCTGTGCCAGGTAACGTTAGGTGAATTAGTGGAATTAAAGCATATATCTTGCCTGAAAAATACTTTGATCAATGAGAAATAAGAATTCCTTCTGGCCTTCAAAACTGAAGGGGTCCAAAGTCATTATGAAAAATCTTGGTTGTTACCTTATTGAAGTTCACATCACTCTTTCAAACCCAAATGCTGAATTCATGTTGCCATTTACCTTGCTAGAAATATTAATTTCCTGATACTTTATGTCTATTGATTACGTACAGAAATGATTATATGCAAGCTCAGTTCCCAGCTCTAGGGTTCCCTGTAGGACTACCAGTTAAGAGGGAGTGGGGAAAAAAAAAAGGGAAAGCAGCTTTGTAGGAAATCCATCCATGTTCAGCAATTACCTTCCCAGATTCCCAAAGAAAGATGCCTTAGGAAGTGCCCTCTCGTTGTCTATTATCAAAATGCATCTGCTGGCAGCCAATCTTAAAACACTTTACACAACAGATGCAGGTTGGTTGTTGTTTTTGTGCTACTTCCTCCAACCGGCAGCCACAGGACCATGGGGAGAACCAGACTTCATGGAGCTCCCCATTTTTAAGTTAATGCCGTGCTCTGGTGACATTTGAAAATTGCCATCAAAACAGCAGTTTGTCAGAATGTTCACCTCAAAGTCTCCAGTGGGTGACCTACCCAAAAAGGGAGAATAGTTCACAAGTGGTTCTGACAGTTGCCCTTGTTGAGGTAGCCATGGTGACTGTTTGTGCCTGCAAGGTCAGAAGAGGGTTGATGGCAGTCAGGACCTATGAACTAGTATTACCCTAGAAGCTCTGCAGGACATCAGAATTTCAGAGTTCGTATGCAGATCCTGGGCTCCAGAAGACTCATTTGTGCAATTCTGCTGCTCAAACTCATGCTGCACACCCTTGCTGACTGGGTGCAGCAAGGCTGGCTACTCTGCAAGGAATGGGGAGCCAGGAACCGAGCGGGAGTGTGTGTCAGGTGGGAGCTGTGGCCACTCCAGCAAGGAGTCCTGTGATGCTGCAGCCTGGGTCAGGATCGGAGTCAGAAGTCAGTGTCAGAAACAGAGGGGTGGTGCAGTACATCTTAAAAGATGCTCACAAGGGAAAACTGGAGGTGGACCTTGCTGCCAGCTCTTTGCACAATGACTTTTATCCGTGGAGGAGCTGCCCTTGGGCTTGGCCAGCTCAGCAACTCAGGCTGACGTGCGCCACATGCTGCTGCCCTTAGTTGCAGCCGGCATACTGGTGCATGCAACCTTGAGCTGGGGGACAAGAGCAGAACATGTGGAAACACACCCAAACTCCAGGTAGCTTCAGGCTAAACAGATGGTTTAAATCTGGGGCATTTTCCCCTCTCCAGTGTTTTGGAAATGTAACTGGTTGTCTGAAATGCAACCGATGCACACCTGACTTTTGAGAATTACACATATAAAAGTGTTACAGAACATAATTCACTGAAGTCAAGTATTCTTGAGTCACATTTGGAGATAATTGGTTGAATTATATAAAAACTGACTGTAATTACAAAAGTATGATTTGATTTTGATTCTGCTCTGCAATTTATCCAGTTTTTGAGCTCGATTTTTTGTGGCCGACCTCTCTGAGGTGCTTTTAATTTCTTTTTCCTTTTTTTTTTCTTTTTTTTTTTTCCTCAACATTCAGTGTTTTCATTCAGGAAACCTTTTTTTTTTTTCAGTTTTCAGTATATTAATAATAATTTCTCCCTCTCCTCAGCTTACTTTCCCTCAGTACATTCTTCTCTCAACTACTGCTTTTGGTTTTATTTATTCTTAATGGCTCCAGTTAGAAATCAGGAATCATCTACACTTATTTAAGTCTGGCTTAACTATGTGTTGAGTCATTGCCTGATTCAGCTTGCTTAAATTTACTAATTTACTTGAAGAATCAGGACACCAATGATTCATGTAAGGACTCTTGTTATGCTCTCCAAATTAACTACATTTTTATTTACCATAAATGGTATCTTTTCAACGGTGACAAATTTGCCACGTGAAATTGAGATACAGTGTAAGGCACTGTGATTGAGTGGGAAAGAAAAATATGAATGACAGGACAGTTTACAACTAGCCCATGCAACTGAAATTGCATGTTAGCAGCTCAGTGTCACAACACCCACTTAGTGTAAGTTAAATGGAGGGGAAGCAAAAGCAAAAGGGAAAAAGCTCAGCTGTTGCAAATATTTGAACCAGCACATTAGATGCTCACTCATCGTACCATCTTCCATATGCCAAATTACCAAGGAGCACGCACAATAAGGACTTCGGGTGCATATATGTGGTATATGCCAGTCTCACTATAAGGTTCTGAAGGAGATCCCAGCAGAGATGACATCATTACCTGTTTGAAAGTCCTCCTGTTACATTTGTCTACCTCGGATCTTTATAAATGCTCCTTAGGCATCAGTATCATATGCCACTCAAAGATCTTTCTAAGATTTGAGGATTGGAAATCACCAAAGATCCATTTTATCTACTAACTAACTGTAGCTCAGGATCTTGATTCTTATTATTTTGCATCCGAATAATTAAATATTTAAATGCACCGTTCTGCATACCATTGCTTGGGGGATCTGTGTCAGTTTATTTGTATTCATCAGCAGCTATGTTACTGAAATCATTTTGGTAGGATGAAATTTTTTCCAACGTCTTTCAACGGCCTCAAGTATTGTAGTCACATCATTCTCATGCATATTACATGCTTGACAAAGCAACCTCAAGCAAGGAAAGCTAATGTTTAAAACACATGGAAATATGATTAAAAGACTTTAGGATAAATAGGAGTGCTCCTCACCCAGCAAACTGATTGCCTAAGGGAATATGGGTATACAGCTTCCCTCATGGCTAGCTTTGGTTAACAAATCATTTGATATGGAGTAATTGGAAGGACTGGGTGCTATAAGAAATGTTACAGTGAGTAAGAAACACTAACATGCCTAAGTGCATTAGCATAAAATTTAGGACCAGCTCCTCAGTGGAAATTTAACCTAGATGATGCTTTCCTCCTACATACTGACTTAGACATTCCAGTGCAAAAAATGGTTGAGCTACACTTGGGGGTTTCTGAACATTTCTTGATTTTAAATGGTATTTCTCAGGATAATCCTGTCATTTGACATTTAAGCAAATGGGAGTGCATACGCTTTCTGAAGTGTGTAAATTGGAAACATGTATGAATGGGTACAGAATACTCATTCATTGACTAGAATTTAGACTGCAATTAACTAACATTTTATTTTTAGGTGCATACCTTCTAATAGGATGCTTCACACATAAGTAATTAACATTATGTCAGAGGGACAAATGCAAATATATGTGATTCATTTCCTGCCACACAGATTTTTCTAGTGACAAAAAAATATGGTTTGTCTCTGCCTGTCTCTATTAGAGTTTCCATTTTCTGTACTCTGTTTACAGTTTGTTGCAAATTAAACAATGTCAAACTGACAAGCTGCAGGGTTTTTTCTAAATTTACTGGCTTGTTAGGGGTGAAAAAAACTTTTGGGAAAAAAAAAAAAAAGATGCTTTTTTTTCAGCTAGACTTAAATGAAAGCAATTCTCCGTGCTGTTAGCATAGATGAATTTGGCTCAAGCGAAATGCAAATTAAAGCTATTGTATGCACTTCTTTTATTAAAGGCAAAATCTGCATTTCTATAAGTTGTTGATGGTGTTTCCAAAAAGTTAGGTACCACGTTCGATGGCCTAATTCCGAGTCCTTTGGCCTCAGTTCTGTATTAATTCAAACGTACTGGGTTGGGTATCAGTTCCAGTAAAGTGCACTGAAGCTTCTCTCACTCGCCTGAAATCCCAGGTACAGGACAGCACAGAGCAGCCTCTCCTTTTCCGTTTGAGTATCCTACTTCTGGATCCTAGCGGTATGTTAATGCTGCATTTTGTGGATATAGCTACAAGTTTATTCTTCCAGTGTTCTGATTTGAAAAGAAAAATAGGAGATTGCGTTAATGAGGTAATCTATGAGTGAGCCATGGGAAGAAAGGGAGGAGAAAATGTTGCTGTTGCCATTGGGACTCTTAATGCTCGAGGAGTTGATTTGGGATAATTGAATTGCTGTGCTAATAAAGCTCATAAGAAGCTACAGGTATTTCAAAGCACTTCCTACCACAATAGCCTTACCTCAGGTAGCGATATCTGTCTGAGGTCGTAACTCAAATGCTTGACATTCAAGTGTGTTCTGATCATTTTGGTAGCCTCACCCCCCCGACATCTGCTGTGTCTGGTCCCTTCTGTTTCCACTCACGCACTCAGGGCCAGCTCCCTTCCACTTGACTGGGGAATGCTACTTATTGCTGATTCAAATAAGGTACTTTCTCCAGACATAGTAGAGGGGAACTATGAGAGAGAGAAAGATAAAAAGTGAAAAGGCATTTACAGCTCGTGGAATCGGACTTACTGCGGCATTTAGCCACATGCATAAGCACATGAACTGCAATGATCTGTGGCAGTATTCATTTGACTAAAAGCTCGGGCTTAAGTGAGAATATAGAATTTGCATAAACACAGATAATTGAAGTAAGCTTTAAAAATACCACAACTATAGAGAAGAACTAGTGATAAAGTTTATTCAGAATCCAGGAAAGAAATTGCTTCTTTCTAAAATCGTAAAAGCCTGTTTGTTTGTGCCTAACCTCTGCCTAAGGCTCTCTGAGATGCAGCCTTGGAAACTGGCTGCTGTCAAAGCCACATGCAGATGAGTCTTTGAGATAATCACACCTCATCACCTCTACTCCTCCGGCTCAGTGAAATGGGAGAAGGAGTTCCAACCTGACTTCTCTTTGGGAAACCATTCCAGATTTCGAATCCTATGGCCATGTTTGGCAACAGGCATGTGCTTGGTGTCATGACATGGCTTCTGTGACACGGCCAGGCTCAGGATCCATCTTCTTGGACCTATTTTATCTTACTTAGCTGTGAAAAAGTAGATCTGTGTATGTGCATCTCCTTGGGTGTGCAGGCATGTGAGCAGATGATTCGTCAGGTTCACAGTGAAGGCAGGTGTGAAAAACTTGAAGAGAAAAGACATTTTATACAAGAGTTCAATACTATTTTCATAGAAAATCAGTAAAGAGATGATTAATGAGGAAGATGGCTTAATGCTTCCTAATTAGATTGATGGAACTTACCCTGTGCCCATAATCCATTATTTTTCAAGGAAAATGTTTTCATTTGAATGCTTTATTTATTCCCAATCTTTAATTTCAAGGTTGTCCTGTGTGCAGTGTAATTTCCTTCTGTTTCTTTGCATTAATAATTCAGCGTAAAAAAACTTACCTGGTTAAAATGAAAGTAGCCAGAAGTCTCCAATGGTATTATGGTAGAAATCTAGGGGCAGAAATGCAGTTAAGAAAGCAGGAAAAGAGAAAACTGCATCGTTTAAGGGTTGCAGTGTTGTAAATCTAAAACCAAGGGCATGAGAACGATGGCATCCAAAAGTGGCCCGTACAACTTCATGATTATGTCCTTACTTGAACCCACACAGACAGTACAAGAGGTGAGAAAAATCTCAAAGATACAAATAAAATGCTTCTGGATCTGAATCCTGGTTTCCCCAACATGTAGCTGCTTACAGCCTCTCTTCTAATTCCCATCCATCTACTACAGAAGATGCAATTACCAGAATGGCTTTCCTTCCAGCCTGATTAAATGGAGCAGGAAAATAGATAACATAAATAGTAATACATTATAAATTTGTTTCAATTTATTAATCTAAGGCGTAATTTGTGGCATAAATCCTATTTCTAGAAAGCTCTTAAGTATATATTTGAGTCTGTCTGTATTGACACAATGCATTTAAAGATAAGCCTCAGTTGAAATGTGGGCTTAAGATTGAATTAGATATAATATTGAAGTATAGATACAAACTTACAGCAATTTTTTTAGGTAGGTTTTCCCAAGCAAGGGTAACTTTAAGAGCCTTTTATTTTATCTTGAATTAACATTGATGTCCTCAGCAAGAATCAACATAGACTTACTTGTTGATTGCTTATGTGGTATGTTGTTATGTGGTATTTCATTTCCATCTTTCTGGAGAATTTTTTGGATAGACCAGTGGTTTTTCCCTTTTCTTTGGTGTTACAACATTTTCTAGTCCCTTCTTTTAAAAAGAGGAACTTCTTTGCTCCTTGATGCCTTTGGTGCACAAGAGTCATATATTAGTAGGCTAATAGTAGGAGAAAAGAAACTTTTCCAAATCCTTTTTATTACTGTATTTCAAAACAAGTAAATTACACCTTTGTGCAAATTGTGGTTTGTTTTGTTTTGTTTTTTTTCTTTTGATTTCCCCTCATCTTCACTGTAATTGGACATGAGCTTTGAAGGTATGTGTTGCTGAAAGCTTACAACTTTGGACAGATGTATTGAGGTATTGGTCTAAGGGACAAGAGATTTTGCTAGTGCTTGTCAAACATCTTCCTCTGAAAGGGTAGAAGAAAGTGTAAACACATATTCTATTTAGAAATCGGTGCCAAAGAATCTGACAAAGGTTTGTTTGTGGATGTATCCACGGAGGAAATGTGCAGTTTTGAGTTTCTTAGCACTGCATAAAATAAGTATTTGCTTGGCACATCTCCAGTGGCAGCTTGTGCTTACGAGTCCATATTAAATAGCTCTAAAGGCAGGTTCCTTCCACGGGTCCTTGTTTTCCTGAAGAAAGGATGTTGCAATGCTCTCCTTACCCCTCCTCCCATCAGACCTTTCTTCTGTAACTGCATTTCCCCAGTTTTCCTTCTGTAAAAATGGTTTAGTAGACAATTGCTTAAGTGAATAAGGCACCCGATAATCAAAAACATGCCCCTAGTCAGAATTGTTTTTCTTTCAAGAGACTGATAATTTATTTTCTGTTCAAATCACATCACATCACAAATCACATCAGAGGAAAAGTCATGAATTATATTCTTCTATGACACTAGAACTAACTAATTTTTATATAATTTCCCAGAAGTTGTAATATTTTATAAATCTGTGTCTTGACAAATTATTCTGCCTAATTCACTCATCTGTCTCATATTTGGCTTCCTTCTGCTTCTACTTCTCCGATTCTCCAAGCAGAAATGAGAGAGGAGCAACCTCTGATGACAAAAGGAAAAATAAACTGAAATTAATAATCAAGCTGGCATAAAATAAATATGATAAATATTTATTACTTTAATTTGCAACAAATAGTCTGCTTGTAAATAAAGACACTACTTAAACAGAAATGTGTGAAAATATTGCTTGTATATAGGAGAAGAGCTAAACAAAGCTCTCAATTTTGTAATTATCAAGGTGCTTTTGATTTAAGTTCTACCATTTTCACATGCAAGTGCAGAATGTTTCTGCACATGTGTTATGAGCATTTGAGCATATCTTTTTTTTTTCCTTTTTTGTATCATTTCCCACTTGAAATTAAATGAAAGCTTAGGAAAAAAAAAAGATAAACTAAAACACTGCTGATAAAGATCCCTTTAAAAATAGTCATAGAGGAACAAGAGCTGAGCATCCAAAATGTTACTTTGAAGTGGTTTTTACTAATGTAGTAGCCAGTGGGTATGACAGGAGAAGAATGAAAAGCTTTCATCCAGCACTTCAAAATTTCCCCACTCATTTTCGTTGAATTTCTCTATGCCTTTTGTGCTACTAGAACTTTGGAATAAACCACATTTCTCTGACCAAAAACAGGGCCTTTATAAACTCTGCATGTGTCTGTAGGGGAGTGCACGCTGAGTTGCACTCCCTGTCACTAGCAGTGTAAGAACAAGACCACTTCAGTTGCAACAAACCTATGTTCTCTGACTGCAGAATCTAGCCTTGCTAAATTGGAGCAAGTTCTACCATTGATTTCAATAGTACCTGGCTTAGGTACTATTGAATTTAAGATTTAAGTCTTTCATAAAATTCAGACTTTAATAACTTGCATTCCCTGATGGCCGCAATGTTGCTAAGGAAGCAGCATTTGACTTTGTGCTGTGAACTGCCTCAGGGTCAGCCAGGCAACCTGAAGGACTCTGATCTGAGAGCACAGGGGCTGTCTGCCTTTATGCATTCCCCCCATCTCGTGTTAATCAGCTGGCCTCATCTACAGTCAGGCACAAATTGCAGGAGTAAATGTTTTCTTGCCAGCGTACCAACAAAAAGGAGTTTGTGATAAAATGCTAATTTTCATAATGAAGGCCTTTAATCTCTATTTAAATTTCAACTTCTACTGGGGAGAAAGAGGCTAACATGGGAAGTGCTTTGTGTATTTACTTGGCATGTATATATAGAAAAGTTCTAATCTGCTGTCTAGAGGCTAAAGAGTCAGTCTTGTTCTTGCACTTCTGTTGGAGCTGTTTACGTTTCTTAGTTCTGTATTCTGAAAAAAAGAGAAAGGATTTGGGGGTCCTGTGGTTAGGAAACTTACCTGGCATGTAGGTGGCAGACTGAGGTTCACATCGTTGCTCTCAGGGAAGTGAAATTGCTTATAGAGCCTGGAACGGCTCCAAGATAAATGAGGTGGTCTGTGATTAGAGCAGTTACCTGGAATATGGAGGGCAAACCTTAAACTGTCATAGTGGGAGGAGCTCATTTCTTCCTCTGAGAGATAGTGACACAGCCACTGGATCTCTGATGGTCTGGGATGGGGATCAATCACCATAAAGGGTGAGTGCCAGGAGGATGGAGCTGGACTCTTCTCGGTGATGCCTGATGGCAGGAAGGACAAGGGGCAATGGGGGGAAGATGAGGCACAGGAAGTTCCATGTAAACATGAGGAGGAACTTTTTCACTGTGAGGGTGACAGAGCCTGGAACAGGCTGCCCAGGGCGGTTGTGGAGTCTCCTTCTCTGGAGACATTCTAAACCCATCTGGATGTGTTGCTGTGTGACCTGCTCTAGGTGATCCTGCTCTGGCAGGGGGGTTGGACTGGATAATCTTTTGAGGTCTCTTCCAGCCCCTGACATTCTGTGATTCTGTGATTATTGCTATAACAATTTTTTCCCTACTATTTCCCTCCCATCTCTTGTAACAATCCCATTGAGAAACTTTGTGTCTTTGTAACGCTTGGCCTTTCTGAAATACGTGAGGTGAGACCTATACTGGAATCAGATCAGCCATCTCTAATCACACAACTATTAGAAAAACTTATTGTGAACTAGAGTGACATTATAAGACTCATGCTCTACTTGAGATGCTCGAGTTTTCCATCTGGACTATAATCATTTGGCAGACACCTCTAACACTGTAATCAGTTCAAAACAATGCTAGATTAGCTAAAACTTAAAGCAATCAAAACCAGAAAATGCTCAGAAATCAAGAAAAAGAAAATTAGGGAGGTAGTCCTGTGTTTCAGAAGGCAATGTTATTAGAAGTCACCACAGCAGGTGCAAAGATGCTGTTTATAGGATTTATTCAGAACTTTTCCCATCCTCTTTCTACAGGCTCTTACTGTTCTGGTTTCACAACTTCTCAGGGTCCATGTTTGAAGTCTTAGCTTCTTATACAATCGTAAATGGTCCTCACGAGCATAAGGTAGCTTTGATTAAAATCCAAATGGGTCACTGGGCTACTTGGATTCAGAAGAAAGAAGAATCCACCCTGTTTCTTTCCTGTGTCATTTTTCTAAAGGGGCTAAAAGCAGGGAATTGAAACACTTCAAAAGGCACAGCTAAAGTAAACTCTACATACACGTATTTACTTCCAGCATGAAAATGTTACTTGCAACCAGAAGATGGCTCTGCAATCAAGCCGGGCAAGCTGAAACCATAGACATGCAGCATTCAAATTGTTTTCTTTTATCCTCATTGGAAACTCTCCCATTCCTATAAGCAGGGATTTTACAAACCCGATTTTTTCTAATATTTAGTTTTCCCCCATGACAAAGACTTTCCCCAAAGTACTTTATTTTTTATTATTATTTATAATATTTTATTATTATTTGGGTAGAACACACAGACAGAACAATCTGATGGCTTTAACTGGCTTCCACTGAAGTCAGTTGGTATCTCACTTCTGATTTCAGTGGGAAATGATTAACACCAAATATAAGCTGCCTGGAAGATCCTTTCCTTAAATGCCTCAGAGTGGTGTGGGTGGCAGGTTCCTCCTACTTGTGTCAGTCTGTTGTGAGGTGATCTTAATGATCCTGCTCTTTGACACTACACGGGTATGTTTTTCAGGACTGGTGCAGGAAATGACATGCTGTTCTTGTTTAGGATACCTATGAAACTATGAAGAGTTTCTGTTACAGCGTGTGTCTTGCATCTGTCTTTGCCTCTTGGATAAGTTACCAACAGCTGTAGGGCTGTTTCAAAAGGATGCATGGAGTAACTTCACACATCCTTGACAGAAACCTTGGAACAAAGTCCACATTTGGAAAAGCTAACATTTCTTCCTAAAGTGAGATGTTTATTGGCAAGAAATTCACTTAGATCAATGAAGTAACTCCGTTGTGAGCCTCGGGTTAAATCAAAACAAGGTCTACTGTATATTTGCTTGGCAAATTCTAGGTGCTGTCTACTTTATGAGAATTTAAAGACGGAGCAACAGATTGGTTGTTGTCTACACTCCCCTGCTACACTAATGCTTTTAAAATTCAAAATACTGGTGATTGGGAACTGCTGAGTGTTCTTCTGTAGGAGAAGGCTATACAGGCAAGAGAAAAAACCCTTAGCAATTGTTTGGGTTTACATTAATATAGTTAGTTTTGTCCATGTAGCCTGTTTTTAAATATTGATTTGGGCCTAGTTAAACACTCCTGCTCTGTTTTTCCGCTCGCTGAAATCCATTTCAATGGAATCTCTCTCAGTTACAATGTAGTGAAGCAATGCAGCAGTGAATGAGGTCCGTTAGCTTTTACATACACGGAGCCCCAGCCAGAAAGATAATGCTTATTTTCTTTTTGAACCTGTGTTCAGTGTAATTCAATAGAATTTATTCTGACATGCTTGTCCTAAAGGACAGGTGGAACTTTCAGGATCTCAAACTGCTTCCTTGTAATGTATTCATTTCATTATGAACCTGCAAGCCTCCAGGGGGTGTGACATAATATTATAATACATAATGTTCCTGAGTACTAGACTTTTATTTGGCTCCCTGATTTATATGACAGATGCAAGGGAAAAAAAACCCCACATGTAGCTGGAAAAATCTCCCTGGACTACATATATGCCTCTGCTAAAATGCACAGGTTATTTCAGTTAACACTGACATTAACTTAGGTTAGAAATGTTTCCTTCTGATTTGACTTTCTCTGCTGACATAAGGTGGTTTAGTGTTTTATTTCCGAGTCTGGTTCTTGTAATTGTGCTCTTCAAAACAAATGTATCTCAGCTCTCAGTATCAACTGCTTTCACAAGAGATGTGTGCTCTAGCTCACGAAGGTGCGGGTCACCTTTGCTCTTGCAGAAGTTGTAGAAACACAGATAGACTCTACAAAAGGTATCATTTATTTGTAATCCCAGAATAGATGCAGGATAATAGCTGCTTTCCCCCCCCCAAAACCCTGGTGTTGAATTTAAACCTCTGGTACTGTTAGGCCACTGTTTTTCAAAACCCCTTAAGGTTGAGCCTCCTTTCAAGCAAAGTTATAGGAAGACAATGAGACTTCAAAGCTCATATGAATGGATATAGTTATTCTGTCATTCTCTTACTACAAGAAATCAGGAACTGGCTCACCTATTATCTTTGTCACTAATATTTACATGTAATACCAATGCACTCATGCATAAAGAGTAATTGCTGCAAGTCTTTGTCCATTAAAATGCGCATCAGCGATTCAGCCTTTTGGATGCTGCATTACACGGGATGGTGTGGTAGTCTGAACTGCCATCAGTACAATTATCTGTCATAAAGTGCCACTGAATATCAGTATATTTTTCATCACAGAAATTCGAGCTGTGGGTGCTAGATTGAGATATCTTCATTTCTGTTCTTCCTTGTTCCTTTTGTAATTTATATTCTTTATAGAATTATTATTTTTCTGGTGTCAGGGAAGAAAGTCACCAAAATTAGAAGGATACGGGGGGATGGGTTCCCCACTCATTTCAGAGTTAATGTTACTCAGGTCTAGCAAATTCAGTGGACTTACAAACTGCTTATGTGTCACTCAGTTTACAAAGATACAGAATATGGATGAATAGACACGAGACAAGCTTCAGCCAGTCAGAGTAGAGAAAAATGCCATCTTCCTCTCTAAAAATTCCCTCAAATCATCACCGATGGTAATCGATATGTGATCCATGGAAGACAACAGCAATACAGAACACAGTAATTTCTTCCTCTAGAAGGACCGAGTTAATTTTTGGTCTTGCCAGGGCTAGATGTGATGCCTTTAAGCCTCATGAGCTACTAAATAGGTTTTTTTTAACTCAGATTGCAGGTAAGCAGTGTGTTGACAGCTCTTTTCATTCTTCATGCGGAAGATAAAAGTGCATATGTAGAGCAGAGAAAATTGCAAAAAGCAGATGTCACAATTATTAAACGTCTTAAATTCAATTCAAAGTATTGTGGACTGTACTAATCATTGCAAAATCCGAGGCTTCCATAAACAAAATATACCATAGGTACATGTGCTGCAACTGCTAAGACTTGTATTCTTGAAACACCTGCTTAGAAGTAGATAAGATAGGTAACTTGTATCAAGAATAGCAATTTTTCTTACTGTTTATGCAGCTTTATAGCCTAATTGGAAGCATTTAGGTTCTAAAGTTGTTACCATTACTACAAAATCATTCTGGAAGCTTTGCCATCTCCATAGCAACTGGCCTACATATATTAAGCATTTTGATACAACACAATCTTTGATGATATTCTTAATTTGAGATATTAATTTAATATATCTGTGCTTTACACTGGAGTTTACATGTTTTATCTTTTTGCTATAATCATGAGAAAACTTTGATGCTGAATAATGGCTTGCTAAAGCATAGTTTGTACAGTGAGACAAGTAGCACAGGATGAATTAGCACGGACTAGGGAGTACAGAGTCCCTCATTAAACAAGCAGTATATGAAAACACTAACTTACTTAGCCCATGTAGTATAGTATTTTTGTGGGTCTAGGTAAGCTCTTCTAAGATAAATCAGTGGAATATTTTCTGGCTATATAAATGTTGCAAGGACCATTCACTTGGTTCAGGCAGACTCCACAGAAATCAGCAGCTAGGATCACTGAAGCAAGAGGTGGTTTTTCCTGGCAAAGTATCCAGAGAAGGGTTTGAGGCAAGACCAAACCCTTGCTACCTACACTAAACGTGGGGCTCAGTACCACAGTGTACGCTGATGTGCACAGGAGGACCTTTCCTTGGCTCCACTGAGCAGGTGTCGAAGCAGTGCTCTAATCCTCATGGTGGGACTCAGGAGAGCACTCCTCATGTTGCAGACTGATCAGCTGTCTAACAATCCCTGGACAAAAGCTGTATCTAATGAACTGTCACCAAGTCAGCCACTGTCACTAGGAAGACTCATTTCAACCATCCAGCTGTGGGGGTGAGGTGGGGCCTGTGTTACATCCATGCAGTCAAGCCAAACAAAAGAACTGCACTAGGTAGCAGTCCAATATAGATCACTTTCCCAAGAGCAGGGAGAGCCCAGGAAACCACTACAGCCACCACTATTTCCCTGGAGCAAAACCATTAAGCTCTTGCATGGGACTGCGAAAAAGACCCATTGATCTCAAAATTCCAAATCCTTATTTTATCCATATCTTCCTGAATGAACTTGAAACTAATGCCCAGTGTAGTGGAAACGTGAACTATAACCCTGCTTCAAAATGGATTAATCTTTCCTAAACTTTTCAGTATATGTGTTATTAATGTCACTGTAGAGCAAAGGCTTTGTGCTGGGGTAGGGGTAGAGATGAGGAGAAAGTGCAGTAGCCTTTACAAATAGATTCTGCAAACTGTAGTTCAAAAGAGATGACATCTTCTGTAATTGCAGATGAGTATTTTCTTATTTGTTTTCTGCCAGAAATATACTAAATTATACTCACTGCCTCTAGCTAGTCTATAAGCCTTTTTTTTTTTCTTACTGGCCAGAGTCCCATTCCCAGCAATCCTTTAAATTCCTCATTTTTCATGCAACTACCTTGATTATCTATGCTGATAGTGTTCTCAGTGGCTTTTCATTGGTAGAACAGATCCCAGAAGCATCATTCTTTTTATTACATTCCACCATTGTGTGGATAGAATAGTTCTTCCTCTTTCGAGGTCAGAGAGAAATGATCTATTTACTTCCTTCTAAATGGACGATAATTCTGTTTTTGCCTGGCACTGAAACTTTTCTATCAGACACCTTCCTGGAGACAAGACTATAAAAGCCAGATTTTAGCAGATTTGAGCACTTTCTGCAGTTCCCCATTGAAATATCGAATTAGATCTGAAATTATTTTCTTCTGCACTGCTGTCATTTTAAGAGCGCTTCATTCCAAGGGCTTTTGATGCCAAATTTCATCCCATGGTGAATTCTTACATGTAAACTCTCAAAAGCAAAGTGTACAATAGACTTACTCACTGGCCCTTGGTTCCAGTAGTGCTGCTTGCAGGCTCGGGTAAAAAGCAGGCTCAGTGGGTATAAGACCATAAGCACATGCTCTTTTTAGAATCCAAATCGTAAAGCTCCCGTAATTTTTACTCCCCCAAAACTGCATTCTGCTCTTGCCAAATGGATGTGTTAAGAGGATGAGTATACCTCTTAGTAGGAAATGTGAATGAAATGAGGAGTGGATTGTGCCGATTAAAATGCAGGCGTACGTTCTGTAGACTGCGGCCGATAATCTACAATTACTTGGTGAGCTGGGGATTGGGAATGGATGAATACAACTGCCTAACTGAGATTTTACTTTTTAAATCACTTTGAAAATACTTATGACTCCCTCTTTTTACCCCCTCTGAGCCTTCGTGCTATTAAATGGTAGCTGGTTTTGACGTGATACAGTCTTGCTGAAATCAGTGGAGGATTTTAATTAAATATAATAGAGTTTAGAACAGGATCCAAATGCTTACTACTGGGAAAAAATTAGAAATCTGTGTATAGCTTTCAAATGATCTTTTATTCCAAAAATGCACAGGAACTCTGGAAGTGGGGGTGTTCTCCCGATAAGTATGTAAATGGCATCCTAGGACCTTGGTGACCAGCCTCAGGAAATGAAAGACTCATTCTGCACAGTGGAGATAAAGAAGGCAATAGCTGATCCCATCAGCAGTTCCTGAGCTTCCTATGACCAAACCCAGCTTTGAATAAACCACCCGTGCAAGGCTTTAATTTTCCTTTAAAAAAATGCAATAGTATTTTTAAATCTAGATTCTTTGTATGAAAAGCTCATAGTTAATAAGAAGATACCATTTTGTGAGGTTTCTTGTTAGCTTCGGTCCATTTTTTCAGGTATGAGAAAACTAAAACCAAAAAAGGTTGTGCTTTTTTTTTTTACCTAAGATACACTCTTCAAGTTTTATTTTTCCTCTCCTGCTATATACCTGTATATACAGTTTAAGATAAAACTCTAGAAATTCAATAGCAACTTTGTAGACCCAATGAGTAGAAACATAATAAATAATGTATTTTAAAATTGCAGTGTATTTATCATGGGATTGCAAGGCAGGTTAATCTAGAATATGAACAATGGGTCTCTTGTCCAGTTTCAGTAAGGCCAAACTAACTGCCCTTGCTTACAGTAACCAGTAAAGACTAGGATATAAATGCTTAGGATACATCAGGATGATGTACGGTATAGCTAGGTAGCAGTTTATAGTATTGTGGTCTTTGTCTCTGCTGCATGCATTCTGTGGCTTCAAAATTATGCTTAATATTAATACAACTTCCATGGGAAATAGAAGTAGAATGCAATAACTAATAGGAATATATTTGTCAACTCATTTTCTTTCCAACATGTCATATTAATAATGATCATCTTTCTTTCATCTACTATTTAAAAACTGTAGAAAAACTGTGTGTAGAGTTTACACCTATTAAAAAAGTCTTTTAGCTGTAGCCAAAAAGAAGCTGCAGTGTTACTACATTGTTTTTTTTTTCTGTTGAAAAAAAATCACAGTTCTGAAACCTTGCAAGATCATTTCTTAACCGTTTAATAGTGACTTGCAAGTCCTAAAAGGAAACGAGGTCACAGAAAGAGGGGGCCTACTCACATTTCATATCAATCTCACATAATTATACTGTTTATATCTGAATTTACACGTTGTTCTCTTTAGAGATAAAGGTACAACGTCAGTGTTACACTTCATATGTGGCACTGTGGAACACCTCTGATGGATGTAGTCTGGCTCTGCTTGCTCATACTACTGCCATTTATTTTCAGAAGAATTAGCAGAAATGAAACCACAAGAGCATTTGGGTTCAGCTTGCTGAAAAATATTTCCTTTTGAAAAAATGATAGGGTTTTGAGAGATGGATGAGGCAGGGGAAGAGCCAAGATGCCCTTGATGTTTGACTGGTGTCGCACCAAACTGCATAAGTATTAAATGAAATCCTAAGATGAAAACAAAGTGACCCAATCTTTTGAAAACTTTTTGTTGTAGAAAGCACAACCATCTATTTCACTTCAAAAAGAGTGCTTCTACAGCATTTTTTTTCTATGAAATGGAGGAAAAATCTCCCTCTTAAGGCATTGTTGTCTAATTTTTTTCCAATATGGTTCATTTTAATACCCAGTAGTACCTACTGAAACAAAGCAGGAAACTTCCACTTTGCCAAAAGATATTGATCCTTCAAACTTAGCATTTTGTCCCACAAAGAAGAACTTCCAGATAGTTGACAGAAAATAGAGAGCAGCCAATAGCTCAGAGTTAGAGAGATGTAGGGACAGTTAATGGATTTGGTTATATTCTGCCATAATAATTCATTATTAAAATGCAAAACTATCTTCTTCAATGCAATATCCTAATATGGAGGCTGAAACTCTGGAAAAAAAAAAGAATGAGGATGTTACCAGCAAGCCCTGATATGAAAAATTAGGAGGATTTTTTATTAATACTTGACACAACAGCTCCTTACTGTTTGGCACAAATACCGATCTTTAAAATCATTTGTGCCATAGAAAGTCAATTTTAAACATGTCAATATTAGGAACATACATAAAGTGCATATTGGCAAGCAGAATGCGTGATATTGAAGAATGCACAAAGTAAATAAAGAAGCGTTTGGGAAAAAAATGAAGAAAAACATAATAGAAAAATATGTAGAATGTTTAATTTGGAACTGATCCTTGAAGGTGGTTACAATAACAAGTGCTGTTAAGTAGAGCAGAGCTCAGGGCTATTTTTTGTCGTTGTTAATGCTGAATTTTGCTATTAATTGTGCCTGGTTTTCTGAAATACTGAAGGGAATCAGAGCCCTGTTTTCCAAGCTACTGAACAAGCATGTAGAGAATTTCCAGCCCTGAGTAAATGTTAATGAATATATATATTGAAGAAACCCCAACATCCTAAAATCAAACGAGCTAGTGCGGTATTTGGGGTTACTTGGAAGTGTTTAGGAGCCGCCTTTCACCTTTTGTGATTTAGGATCTCACCTCTGAGTGGAGAGTTTGTTATTTACTTTGGTCTTCAGACCTGTGTGGTGAAAGGCCTTGGGAAAGCTTACTGTTCCTCAAGGGACCACCTCAGATCTGCGTCTTGGAGTGTGAGACTGTGGTAGCCTGTGATGAGTCCCACACGGCTGTAGCAGGCTTTTGTTGTAAGTACCTGGGTGTGAGCAGAAGCTGGGTGGGGACCATATCCATGGAGGGAGCTGCAGTAGCTGCTCCTGAACTGGTGAAATCACGTTGTAATTAGTTTTACTGTGGTTGGAGAGGCCTATCCTCTTGTCTCTTCTCTTTTGAAACCCCTTTGTACTTTGGTCCTTCACAGGACCATATTCTGATATTTGCTAAATGAAAAAAATGCTTATTGCCTTAAGCTGGCAACTCAACCATTTCGTTTGAGTTAGATCTTGAAGATGTTGTTACATCTCATACTGTGAAATAATATCTGCACTTGATCTTTTTATACCCTTCTGGCAACCTTTCTGCACTGTGAACATTGATGGCCTGTTACTTCTGTTTACTGTTTTTTACAACCAATTAGTTTGCTGGAGGATTCTTTCTTACGCTGTCTGTAAGGAGGGATCGTGCCAGAAACACAGAAACTGACTTCATGACTTGGTGGGCTCCTTCAAAAATTTCAATCACTGCTTTGGAGAAGAGGGAAGAAAGTAATACAACACCGTTTCACCCTAGTATGACTCTACACTGGATTCTTCTGTTTTGATGGTGGGGTCTTTTATCTGATGGTCATATAGTTAAATAAGACTTCTCAGAATCTGTAGGGAATGTGGATCCATGCTGGAACCTTTTTGTTAGACAAGTTTCACAATTTCCAAATGTTTTCTTACTGAAGTGGATTTTAAACATTTGGAAAGAGATTCACAATCTAGCTGCTATATGGATACCACCGGATCCTGGCTATTTG
Organism: Chloroceryle amazona; assembly: GCA_027560015.1. Taxonomy (NCBI): domain Eukaryota; kingdom Metazoa; phylum Chordata; class Aves; order Coraciiformes; family Cerylidae; genus Chloroceryle; species Chloroceryle amazona. Next base: position 138,907 of record JANHFX010020256.1, read on the forward strand.
TTACTGTTCAAATTACTGATTTACTTTGGAGTATCTTCTGCTGACCTTTCAACAGTTTTGTCTCCTCTGAAGACTGTCTCCCGTGTGGTACCTACCTAATTGCCTCTTTACAGAAAGCAGTGCAACTAATTAATTTAATTCTCTAGAAATGCCTTTTGGTTGTTTCCTTCTTTAGTTGTTTTACACTTCTGGTGTCTATCAGTCTCTCCCAGGACCATGAGCACGTTTCACCACAGCACGGGGTTTAACTGCCAGGAGTCAAGGCCAGCTCCTATAGGGTGAAGAAGTGTGGTGGTGAGATGGATCAGTGGAGGCCAATGCCTCCTCTGCTCCCCACCTGTCTGTAAGCTTAAGCTCTCACCTTTGGTTTCTACCTGCTGTATGGATTTTCTGACTCATAGTTCATAAGCAAGTAAAGCAGGGGATAAAAGTCTTAAGGTTTAGGTTAGGAATTGGGAGTTGCCTCTCCAACTCTCACCTGTATGGAGACCCTTCCCCCTTGGTCAGGGTGTCAGCCAAGGTGACTTTTCTAAGATCAAGAGCCCTTACCTGGAGTGGTGAAGTGAGTATTTATCACGCTGTAAGTTTGCAAATTAACTAACACATGTATAATATTTAGCATGCTTTCTAGTTTGTTATGGTGTGTTCTTGCTTTTAAGTTGTAATAGTGCAACCTACCATTGTATCCATAAAACCCTGCATTACTGGTGTATTAGATTTCAAATACGTGGTTTGCTTGGGCCTTACAGTTAAACCTTCAGGTTTAGATAAATCACAGAATCATACAATTGTCAGGGTTGGAAGGGACCTTAAAGATCATGCAGTTCCAACACCCCTGCCATGGGCAGGGACACCTCCCACTAGAGCAGGTGGCTCACACTAGAGCAGGTGGCTCAGAGCCCCATCCCACCTGGCCTTAAAAACCTCCAAGGATGGGGCTTCCACCACCTCTCTGGGCAACCTGTTCCAGTGTCTCAGCACCCTCATGGGGAAGAAATTCTTCCTAATGTCTGACCTGAATCTTCCCAGCTCTAGTTTTGAGCCATTCCCTCCAGTCCTTCCACTACCCAACATTCTAAAAAGTCCCTCCCCAGCTTTCTTTTAGCCCTCTGAAGATACTGGAAGGCCACAATAAGGTCTCCCTGGAGTCTTCTCCACACTGAACAATCCCAACTCTCTCAGTCTGTCCTCATAGGAGAGGTGCTCCAGCCCTCTGATCATCCTCGTGGCCCTTCTCTGGACACGTTCCAGCACATCCATGTCCTTCTTGTAATAGGGGTTCCAGAACTGGACGCAGTTCTCCAGGTGAGGTCTCACGAGAGTGGAATAGAGGGGGAGAATCACCTCCCTCGACCTGCTGGCCACACTTCTCTTGATGCAGCCCAGGATACAATTGGCTTTCTGGGCTGCAAGTGCACACTGATGGCTCATGTTGAGCTTCTTGTCCACCAGTACCCCGATGTGCTTCGCTTAAACCTCATGGTCCAGTCTCTTTTCGCCACACCTACACTGCAGATGTCCTTGTACCTTCTATCCCCTGATTCTGACCTGACAGCTTGGCTTCCCAGTTTGACCACACATCTGCCCCCTTACTACAGACTTGCAGGCGATAACTGGACACCTACTTGCCCTCCCCATCTTACATCCTGCATCTTGCTGGGGTGGGCCTTGTTCAGTCAACATGGCTGTGATGCTGGGCTCTTGACTTGCCTTCTATGAATTTAGCAGGCTGTTCCTCAGAATATTTTTTTTCAGACTTTTTTACTTCTAAGAATTCCCCAGGCTCTGCTGTTGCTGTGCTCTGACACGTGCAGTATTTGGGGGGATATTTTGTAGACTTTGCTTTGATTGCTGCTCTATCATTACTTTCATGCAGCTTCTTTACTGGAGACTGACAGGGAGACTTTAAAATTAGGCTGAAATATTCTAAGTGTGTGTATATACATATATAAAAAATGTAATGTCTCCATAATAACACTATAGTATTTCTGATCTAGATTTCCTGTGACGTACTGTATTTTATACTACATATTTTAATTATATTTGTAGGTCAACATAAATACTATTATTACATCTAGCAAATCTGTAGCTTACTGCCATAAAATGGTTTATTCTGATTTGATACTATGAATTATACCATTTGTGAGACTTCAAAATGAATTTGGAGCAATGCCTCACTGCTTCTAATTATTTGTCCAATAATTATATCTTTCTCTTAGTTTCCAGATCTTAGGACAAATTCCAGCCTGTTTCATTTCCAAGATGTTTACTCGGGGAAAGGATTTCAAAGACCAGGAGTGAAATTGTCATTGTACTACAAGCCAAATCTTCAGAGGTCTCTTTCTGCCTTTCACACTCACGTGGATAGCAACTAAGTGTGCAGGTAGATCCATTTTTTTATGACACTATAAATGTATAAAAATATTTATTAGTTTGCTATCTCATAAAACTTGCATTTTGGACATATTAGCCTATAAATATTACAGTAATAGTAATAAATCCCCCACATTTATTTAGCACCTTTCCTCCTAATGCAAAATACATTCAAATTTAGTCTTTAATGATGTAACACATTATGTATTGCTTCTTGAATTTCTGTGATAACTCTGAAATGCCTTAAGTCACTGTGAGAGTTTGAATTAAATTAACCTGTTAATACCTTTATGTTGTTCTAAGGTAAGTGTCCATTCAGAGCAATTTCCTCACAATGTCTGTAGTGGAGAAAGAACACCATCCTATTCTAGTTCATTCTTTGATAATTTCTTTAAACTTCGATTAAAACAGAGATATGAATATTGAAGTTCATACAAAATACTGTATTTTAATCGAGTGATTAAAGTATTGAATGAATAATTTCATTTGCTCAGATGTAGAGTTTCATTAAGCTCAATGGATTAGTGGCTGGGGTGGTTGCAGTCCTCCCCAAGTGTGCCTTGGTGATCAAGGTGCAGATGACAGGCTTACAGGGGCTGATGCCAGCAGGCTCCAGAAGCTGACGTTGTGTGCTAGCAAGGAGCTGAAGACAGCATAGCTTTGGAATCTTGAATGCCATCAGCCTAGACAAAGGTGACATTCGGAATGAAGACTGTTAGGTTTTCCTACCTGAGGAATTTCTAGTACATGGGGAGTGGAACTGCTCAAAACATTGCCATATGCTGGTAGTATCTTTGGTGGGCTGTATGTTATTAACAGGGCCTCGACACTTCCAGCATTGCAGAATATTTCCTGCAGCTCATGCTTTGGTATGAATTAATAGGATTTCAGAACCTGAAAGTGCATGTGCTGGTGGTTCTGGTGGAGGTTGGTGACAAGCTTAAAGCCCGTGCCAGGGTACATGGAAGTTCTGGCACAAATGCTATACGTATCCATGTGTTTGTGATTAAAGAGGTGAATCTGATGTGGCTCTCATAAGAGTGTTCTCTGAGGACATACAGAAAGGATCAGTTTCTTCTGCTATAAAAATCCGATCCATTAGGGACAACAATCAGGCTTTAAACGGTTGGGGTTTTTTCTTCCTTTTTTTTCCTTTTTTTTTTCTTTTTTTTTCAGAAGTAAGACCTGCAAAAAGAAAACAAATGGGTGTATTTTCTAGCTTTCTGAGACTCCTCCTCCCCCCCCGTGTTCTGTCTAGGGATAAAACCAATTTGATAGCTGAAAAACATCAGATAGTTATAGGGATACTTGTAATATCACAACCCGTATCACATTCCTCCCCTCTCTTCCCCATGTTTATTCTCTTCCAGAAGGTGTTCTCACAGACTATGGTTCTTCTTCTGTTTGGTTATGCACCGGACTGATACTGTGTCTGTGGATTTTTATGATAGCTTGTAGTGGGTCAAAACAACCAGCTATGCATTTTCAGAGGACACAAGTTGATGTGTTGTCAGTTGGATGACAGTGCTGGGATCAGGGTGACCCAATCTTTTCCCCCTGCAGCTGGGGAGGAGCAAGTTTGGAAAACTGCAAGCTGCAGACCTAAGTGGAAAAAAGTATATTAAAAGGTTACTTATTATACATCAGGAATGGTAATTCATAGAGGAACATAAGACTATTCACAGAAATATGCACTGTCCATCAGAAGAGCTGCTTCAAGGTGGTATATGTGCTTATTTGACATAGGGGCTGCTAATAAATAAAGTGCATTTTAAAATAAAAAAGCAGTGAGAAACTGTGCGGGTATTCCCTAATCATAGGGTTAGTGCAGTCAGAGGACTAAGGATAACAATAAGTAAAGAAAATATTTGAGGAATGAGAGGCTGACCTTTTAGCTCAGAGCCAACCAGTAGATGTTGAGATCACTCTGGAAAAATGTGACTTTCCACTTGCAAGGATGAGGTCTTCTAACACTTGATCCAAGGCTGTTCTTACATAGATAGAGAGGTCTGGATATGTTTTCGTTGTCATGGTACAGACGGAAATCATATGCACAGGGTATAATTAAGGCCTGTATCTCACTCCCACAGTGGATACTAATAAATGTTTAGACATACATGGGATTATAAATAAAAGCTGTCCTGTGAGATTTTATCGCATCGCCGTGTCCGTGACTCTTACCTGTGTGACAGCTGAAATGCTGATCTCAGTGCAACAGAACTCAACTTTTGCTCTGTGACAGGGCACTTGGAAGCTTTTTTCTTATTAAGAGTAATTAACAACATATTAGAGATGTTGAAATCCCAGTTCTCAAGCAATTCTGCTTCAGTTTAAACCAGAAAAGTCAACTCAGATAATTATGGGAACGTGACCTAGACAGCTGGCTTCATATCTTAGTTCTCATACAGTGTTAAAACAACTGGGAGAATGCATTAAGGCCAAAACAAGAGAGCAGTTGTTGTGGTTCATTGTCTGCAGGAGCAGCACGATCGTCTAAAAAGTCAAATATGGTGCTTAGATTTTGGCCTTTTGGGGCATGGTAGGTTTTAGCAGTCACACAACCCTTTTGTACAGAAATACTCTCATTTTGATGCTGCGTTTGGCTAGAGTTTTTTCACTAATAACATATTCCTGATCTTTGAATGCTGGACTTCGGCCTATAATAGTCTACAATTAATTATTTTCAACCCACCAGATCAAAATCCTTGTGTATATTTCGATAGTAGCTGTAGACAGAAGAATAAAAAAGAATTGTTTTGTCTTTGAACGAGTTGGTGTATTTTGCAAAGGAAGAACCTTATACAATAACTGCTCATTTGAGAAATAATTAACCTTCTTATGCTATTTGCATTATTAATGTACTGGAGTTATCATAATGTCCTAATGTATCTGAATTTCTATTAATGTTTTCTTCTCTAAATAAATAAAAGTGAATTGAGTAAAGAGATGACATTTGTTTAATTGTTCATCAAGATTCTTTTTTTCCTCTCATCCAAAGCCCTGATAGTTTGTTAAATAGAAACCCTTAAATGGATGGCATTTCATGATAGGTTTTGAACCTAATTATATCAAATGTCATAGCATTATTTATTTAAGAGGCTTTTCAAGAATACTGTACAAGGGGAAAAATGTGTTTTCTTCCTTTTAAAGTGCTTTAAATTTTCTATTAAGTTCTTCTAATTTGTTTAGCACTTTCACAAATGCCCTCAATCAAGTTTACTTTTAGAATCTTTGAAAGATGTTTCCTTTAAAGGTAGTTAGTCTTGTAATGCTGTTTACTGCTACCACTTCTTCTTTTTATGAGAAGATATCCTAGGACTGGAATCAGCACTCTATTCTTGCTCTGAAAACCTTGGCATGTTTTGCAAGTATTGGAGAGAATAAATGTTGCCACATTAAAGAAGTGATAACCAAAATAACCTATGTGATTTCTTAGGTTTCCCTTGAATTCTAAGACACTAAGAAGTAGAAAAATTTAACCTCTATGGTAAAGCATGCATACTTTGTTGAGGGAAGAAGTGCAGCGTGTTGATACGTGCACTGGCTGTAACCCAGGACATCTACAGCTTTCTAGGGTACCAAGAGGGAGAAATAATAGCCCAAAGACTACTGAGGAGGCAGAAATAGCCAGGCTGCTGCATCAACAGAACTGTGTGATAGGAGCAAGTAGAAGGAGCTCTGATTTAACTGCCTTATTCCGCAGCATTTTAATTGCTCCAGCAAGAAATGAGGTATTCAATTACAATTTAATAAAAATGATAGAAAAAAAAAGCAGGAGAAAAATTGCAATTCAAAATTCTAACAATTTTTATTGAAAGCTAAGCCTTTTGTTTTGAGAATTTGAAACTAATGAGTAAAACAGACGTTGAAAACTAGAATTCACCATGTGTTTTCAACAGCACCCCAAATAATGATTTAACTCTTTGTACAAAAATGGGTTAATGATAGAGTCACTCTCCAGTGAAGACACTGCTGGAGACTTCACCCAGCTTAAAGCTTAATTTCTTCTGGACCTGTAGAGTTTCCACAGGAGATAAGCAAGGAGAATTTAGGTGTCTTTAACCATTCTATAATGTCGTGCTCTGAAAAAGCACATTTGTCTTCCCTGGAAAAGCACATTTAACTTTAAAACATAGAAGCATAGTGCTTTTTTAAAAGATCAGTTTACACCATTACAGAAATCCTTTTATGCATGCCCAGCCTTCTCTTTGGGACACTGTAGCATTTAATGAACCCTGGCCAACGTCTTCCTTAAACAGAAAACCCCAACAATTTGCGAGGCTTCAATTTTTAGTTCCCATATTGCATATAAAGTTCAGGTTATTTTGTTAGGATTCTCTAGTCTGTGAAGTTTTGAGCAAATGACACCCCACAAAAGATTTGAACCAGAAGCTGATGCTCTATGTTACCATGTTTGAATGATACCCTGTTGGGAAAAAGACAGCAGGTTTCTTAAGTAACCTTAGCTACCATTTACCTTTCAGCTTTAAACACCTAGAATAAAAGTGCTGAACTATTCACCAGGGGAAAGATTCTTTTTCCTGCCCTGTCACACATGAATCTGCTTGTTGGCTGATATTATAAATATGCCAGTTGTAAAATAGAAGACTACAGGTTGAGAACCATTGTAAAAGTTGTTGGTATCAGTTTAAATCTCTGTGGCTAGGAGTGAACAGATCATTTGGGAAGGGTGTGACTTGAATTCTTGCTAATCATCGCTTCAAAGGTTCCTTAAAAATCAGTGATTTTTTTTCCCTGCTTTCCTTCCTAAACTTCTCCAATTGTCCTTCGGTTTCATACCTTTATCCTTTTCCAGATCACACCAGAATCAAAAGTTTGTTACATCCTTAGGACATCTGTCCTTGAAGTACTTTTACCTTGGCTGTAAGATCACAGTTATCGTCTATGTTAGATGAAGTCTCTTTTAGATTACATCTGGTATTAAATTATGCTGCATATGTTGCAAATACTGTAAAGATCTTTTAAAATTATCTTTTGAATAATCTCTGAGGCCAGTTACTAGTACATTCTCGTTTGTAGGTTAGTATTGAGATAAAGTAGAGAAATAACAGCACTTTACAATTTCCCCACTTCTTTGTGGAAGAGCTTCTACCTACAGGAGAGAAAGCAATGACTGGGACATCCCCAAACCTGCTGATAACAAGGGATATAAAAAACATTTGCTAGAGGATGCAGCCTTTGCTAATTTATGATGAAGGCACACCTAATTAAGCATCACTTCTGCTGCTGCCTTGATGTTTTAGCCACAACTCTGGATCTAACTTCAAGCTACCTGTGACAATTAGTCCAGTTCATTGCAGGGCTAACTTTACAGTTTAAAGAGCTTCACAAAGATCTGGAGATAGGATGGAAATCTGTTTGTAAATGGGTTAGTAATAGGCATATCTGACCAATGTATTTCTAGCCATGGCATAATTCTAGTTCTCTAAAGCACTTGAACTTAGACTTGTTAGACTTCCACAAAGAGTCATAGGCAAACAGCTCACAGACTTCTTTTGCCTTCTGTGATTTTGCCCTTTACTGTCAACCTGTGAAGAATGTGATTTTTTATTATTATTATTCTCTCTGTCACGACCATGCCAAAAAATGCCTGGCCCTAAAGAACTGATTTTTATTTTGGTGTCAGTTGTCCTAAGAATGAAAGACTGGAATATTACATTAAAAGAGAGAACTGAAAAGAACTGACTGTGGCCTGAACTTCAAAAGCACACCAGTGTTCTTTTGTTTCTATGAAAACTTCTTGGACCTTTCCAAAATCATTCCTAAATCCTGACATCTCAACTTAGCTACACCATAAATGAAACTGCTTCTTAACTCACCTTATCCCATCGTTTCCTTTTATGAAATCTAATCATTTTCAGATCTAGAACTGGGAAAATATCTATATAACACACAAGTATTTCTAGATAATGGTTCTCTCAGGGTTGTAGGTGACGATGTTATTCCTTTCTTACCGGAATTGAGATCTATATACTATGAAGTCCTAAGCACCTGATGAAATGTTGACACCATCCTGATTCATTAGAAGTCAGCTGTCAGTAAAGAGCTTTCCCTTGCTTTCTATGTATCAGAGCTTTTCCCTTTTTTTTTTGTATCAAGGGGAGAAAGGACCAATGGACATCCTGTAGTTGTTATTCCCCAGTTCTCTCCCTGCTTTTGATCTGAATGAATTCCATGTCACCTTCTTCCATTTTCATATGCCGTATTTAATCAATGATGGTAGCAGGACAAAGAGGAACTAGAAATTCAGTTGAATCCCAGGCTTTGTACGTGAATATTCCAATAAAAAAGCATTGCTTTAGGAGCATTGTAAATGTCGTTTAGTCAAATTGAGATAAAAGACATGTGTTCTATTATCTATCAATCTAATATTATTTCATCTAATCCAATTTAGGAATAGATATAATACTAAAGAAAGAAAAAGGACATCTGCATTGATTCTGAATCTCCAGGAAGCATTGATTTAGAAAATATGTAATTTTCTGTCATCATACTTGGGGATAAAGGTCTGAACAGTTCTCCGTAAATCACTGTAGGTATTTTACTTTATGAATTGCAATTGTTTGCTTAAAAACAGATGGTGGTCTGAGAATTCCAGAAGGTGTAATGTGCATCTAAAAAAATTATTTTCTTTGTACTGATAAGCTAGGCTAGTTTATCTGAAAGGTACTCTCTTTATTCCAGTTTCAGGAGTCAGAACATCACATATTTTCCACGGGTTTGTGCAGAAGTACTTTTCAATGACAGAGGTGTTTGGGCTTTGCTTCTGCAAAATAAAGATAATGAGGGTAGAAAACTATAGAGAGATGGTTAATTTATTTTTCCTGTCATGTCCATGTATTTTAAGATACCTGCTTCTTGACACAGGAAGATTGGTAGGCTTAGCATGTTTATGTTCCAGGACTGTGAAACTCATGTTCCATCTCAGTAGCAATAAGTAACGTTCTCTGCCAGCTGCTGTACCAAACCTGGACCAAAGGGGAGACGATGCAGAAAGGAAAGGGTACTCTCTAGAGTTCGAATAAGTTCCATTTATTTGTTGCTGTTGTCATTCTCGGCTACCCTCAGAGGTTTTATTCAGCCCCTGGGGAAAAAGCCAGAACAGCTCGTCTCTTCCCCTATGAATAAAATGAAGTGATTATTTATTTATTTATTTATAAACCAAACCAAGCCAACTACAAACAAACCAACCAAAACCCACCCCCCAAAGAAAGCAAACAAACCCTGACTGCTATTTTCTTGCTATCTCATGCTCAGGAGCTGCATTTGGGAACATACTGTGGAATTTATGGGTTTGGAATTAAAACTGTCATCTTTTCAATGGTTGCAGATCTTTTGGAGTTGATGGATTGCTAAAGTGTTTGTGCGTAATGAATATGAGATTACATAGGTAATGCAAAGGATTTCAAATGATGTCCCCACTCCCATCCTTCACCTTTCTAGTCTGTCTTTCTCTGAAGAGTAAAAATAAATAGTACATATATTAAAACAAAAAGGGGGAAAAAAGGAAACAGCTCAGATTTCCCAATGATGACGCAGAATTTTTAAATCTTTTTCCTTTAAAATAGTTTTTCACTTTCCTTACAGTGAAGATTTCTAGTTCAAGGACATAATATTTTCTACCTTGTATGCAATGGGAGAAGAAATGGCACAATAGCCATCGAACTTTCTGTTTTCCACTGACAGCCTCTTATCCAATAACAAAAGTTTGTTGTATGTATTTGCTTCATATTTGAAGACTTGGTTAATTGTGTCATAAAATCAAAAAGCAAGGTAAACTCAAGTTTTAGATGATAACATGCTGAAGCAGCTTCGTACAGAATGTCTTAGTACCTTTCATGCTTTTAATATGGCAGGGCTTATAATAGCTGTCATGCTTCTGTGTGAGAAAATGATGACCAAATCTACCGTCATATTTGACAATCAAGACAGAGTATTAAACTTGCCAGGAGGATATTTTGGTCCCTTTGAATAAATAAATAAAGAAAAAAGACTATGTTTTCCTATTTTCTTATGGTCCCTAGTTTCTGGTCTGACATATTTTCGTGATGTTCAGCAGCATCCCACTGGCAAGAATGGCACCAGTGTTTCTCAGCAGTTTCTGTCGTTTTACTGCTGCACTGTAATTTGCTTCCATATGACAATGAATACTTTTAGGTCAGATTCAGAGCTGAGTCAGAGTGATCTTGTGCAACTCTGTATCTGATTTATAGATCACCACCTTAGGAAATTCTGTCTGGGAACCAGATTTGATGGACAGCATTTCAAGATAAGACAGACATAAGCACATTCATCAGAAGAAGAAAAGAGCTGACTGCTCATAATGTGTCTTTCTGCTAAATGATCTTTTGCTAAACTGTACCATCCACAAGAGTATTGCTTCAATTTCTCTCCACATTAGACTCTCTGTGCATGTTACTTGCAATTATAATGAGCATATCTAGTAATTTTAGTTCTTATAGTATAGTGAACTGTTATCACATTACATACTTAGATCGATTCCAAATGGTGCTTGTTGCAAGCCCTCAAGCGTGTTAAACGTGTTTCTGACATGTTATAACACAGCTGCCCTCAAGAGCTGTGACAATTGGAGCATTTCAGTAGCTCATATGATCAGAACCTTTATTTTGAAGAGTGCTTCAATTTTAGCAGCGTTGAAAATCGCTCATCCTTAGTAGAGTGAGAGCATTGTACTAACAGCGTATAAATAGGCACAGCACAGGCTTAAACCATTCTGAGTCTAAGCAGGGTGTGAATGTTTGAGCTTGCAGGGTATCAGTAACAAGAGACTCCAGAGAGGAGGGGCAAATAAACATGCGTTTATTCTCCCCCTGGCTCTTGGTGACGTGTTTTTTTCAAGTGTTTGCTGGAAAATATTTTCTGCTGAATGGCAACTGCTGTCGCACAATGTTAACTAACCAAGTCTAGTAAACAAGTATCATACTGAGGGGGCATAGAAATAAATTTACACCAGTTAGATCAGAGGAATTCCTTGCATATGGATCCCAACACTTATTTTCAGCCAAGCCGGGCTGCCAGAAGGGAAGGAATAGAGGTCAAGGGCTTCTTGGGTTTTTTTGGCTACCTTTTTCCTTTCTTCTGTCCTTTTGTCTCACCACAAATCAATATGGAATAAGATTGGCTTGCTGGACAGCAAGCTGGTACCTGATGAAAACAAATTGAATGAAAGTGGAAAGCAAAAAATAGAGTGAAATTTCTTACATGGTGGAAAAAAAAATCAACTATGTTAGCCATGCTATTAGACATTAAAAAACAATGGAAAAAGTCATCCTGACTTTCATGTTACTCAGTAGAAGACGTAGGATTATTTTTAAAAACAAATAACATTTAAAATTTAGGTTTTGAACTTTGACTGCCTTAAACAAATGTGTAGAGTTGCTAGTGGTGGAACAGCATTTACTACATTAAAAGAACTGTCATATCCATGTCATAAATAAAACACCCACCCCCTCAGCCTTAGATACCCACAGGCCCCCTTTTCAGTGACTGATGACAAGTGATCTGTATGCATGACTACACTGAAGTATGGCTTATTGCATGCCAGAAGAATGCATTTTCAAGATGTATGTCACAAACAGATGAAATGGTCTGTGATGTGTGTTGTTTTCTGCAGTATTCCCAAGCCTGGAGTATTAGTTGATGTAAACTATACAGGATCTCCACATTTTGTAGATGAGTTAGTGAAAAGAAGTACAAATGAGAGCATCCAAAATGCAACTGAGAAAAAGGAAGGCTGAGCTGACTTGCAAAATGAATGGTGCTGGTTCACATGGTTATAAAGTCTTCTTTTCTCTGTGGAATCTCCATCACTGACAATGAAGCAGGTCTTTTGAGTAAGGACAGACTTGTGCTTCCACAGGGAAAAGGTACCATCGTAGCACCTAGTTTGACTTCCACGCTATCACAGGCCATTTACCTTTCACTGAGCCATTTTGATAGCCTCTTTAACCACATATTCTTTGTTTTTTCCTCAAGCCTGTAAAATTTGTTGAAAAAAATTTAACTTTGCAGACAGGAGGATTAGGAAGTGACCATCGCAGCTGATGCTCTTTAAAGTGGTTGGAAGCAGCGAGCTGCTGAGATGGGTGTCAAGCCCCAGTATCCCCTAACACTGGTAGGTGACCTGGGTCCCAAGTGGAAGATAAGCATTCAAATGGTTATGTATTATTCAAAGCATCAGAATGTTCCAAGTATGAAAATTCATAGTTAGCTTCTTCTCATAAAAAGAGTTTTCTGTTTTATGAGCTGGAGGTGATTTAAACAATTTTGAGGTGACTTATACATCACGTGGGGGGATTTAAACAGACATCTCCACAGTCTCCCACAGCTTTTGGAAATAAATAAACGGTGCTTAATCTGTGAGTCCAATTGTAAAGAAAAAATCTTTCCTTATGTTCAATAAACAAAAATTCATTCATTCATTATTTATAAAAGTCATCCTAATTTCACAGAACAATGGCAGTAAAATCAGAACAATGTGCTCCTAATTACAATGGAATTTTTCTAAATCCTTTGCCTTCTAAGTCATATTTGATGGGATTTTTAGCTGTTTCACCAGCACTTGTAGAATGCAGTCTGCTCAGAATAGTGAGTGACTTTCTCCTAATTCAATAAGCTGTTCAACCAGAGAGCATTGACAACTGCCTTTGTGAAATCCAGTGTGAATTGACTTGTGAAAGTCAATTAGAATTCAGTATTTGTTTAGAGATTCTTATGCATACAACATCCAGACCCACAGTCAGTCAGATTCTCTCCACATGGATGTATGTAGGTTTATTTTACCTGTAATTTGTTTATCTACCCTATCACAGAATGAAATCCATGTACCATTTATTCCTTTGTCTTTCATCACTAGGAGTGGCTTATTCAGCCTTCTGGTGCCTTTTTTTTTGTTGTTGTTGTTACCACTGTGCTGAATTCCCACTTGTGGATAATTGTATTACAATATGCAGTAAATCCATGGCAGTAGAAGTAGTCGAAACCCATCTCAGTACTTCTAATTTCCTTCTTATGGTGCAATGAAAAATTGATTCCTCCACCCCTTGTTACTACCAGTGCTTCCAAGTCAGCTACAGCCATTCCTTGTCAAACTGACTGAAGGCTTTTATGGACACGTAACAAGCATGGCATGTCTGGCATAGGTTTCCTCACGGCAAACAGGAAGTATATGGGGATTTTTGTTGTGGGATAAGTAATCTACTGTTGCAGGCACAGTGTGGATGACAAAAAACAATTGAAGTGAGGTTCTAGATTTTCATAGATAAGGAAAAAAATCATATATATTGGGTCTTTTCGTTATCAAGAGAGCAGAAAAATAAAAATAAATCAATTCATAATGCATCTTTTTAGAATTTATGCTTGGGAAGTTGTGAGGCTGTATGTTTAAAGGATATTCAAGCCTCATTTTATTCTCTAGACTGCCCTGTAACACACTGCTGTGTTCCCCTACTCTTTCTGTTTCTTCATTCCTCTTTTTCCCTTCAACACGGCAGATGAAATTGCAGTGTGCTTTGAAGTCATCACTGTCACTAAACCCGTTTCTTTAACTTTTGTGTTTTGGGATTTATTGTAAGCATTCTCACCGCTGTCATAAACCAAAATTAGCTGGATGTTTCTGAATGCACTGCTCAGTGTCAGGGAATGGCAAGGGCAGTCTTGAAGCCACAGCCATCCCATCTCCCCCGCCAGGGAGCCTGGCAAGCTAGGGGCACCCAGGGGCAGCCCCAGCAACAAGGACAGACCCACATTTGGATCATATTGCCTGACACACTAACTAGTGACTTCTTCCAAGGCCATAGAGGCACTTCTGAAGGAGCACCGCAGCAAAATGTTTCCTAAATATAGGGCAACTATCTTCAGTGCTGTAAGAAAAATGGTTTTGCAAATCCACCTATCTTCTTCTGGTGCCCCCACCTCCTTCTGAGTCTGACAGCAAATGCAGTCTGAAATGCTGTAGTTTAATAAGATCTGAACACATGATAGCTACCTGCAGAAATAGGAATTATGCACTCTCGATACAGAGCCTGATTTCATATAGCTTCTCTTATGGTGCAGATAGTCTTCATTTCTACCCTGTTGATTATTCTTGTCAGTATCTCTTTTAATTTGCTCTTGCACCCTTTACATAGAAAAGCTTTTCTTGTGTCTTTGATTTACCTCTGAAAACTTTAATAACTATCTTCAGGTGGCCGAACTTATCCCATTTCTCCTCTTATTTTCTTATCAGAAACTAAAGAATCCAAGATTTCCCTGCAACAGAAATACGAGTAAACAGTAGTACAGTCCAGTCTACTTTCCATTTAGCTCCTTCCACAAACACTGGGTGTTGTAGAAGGTGCAGCTTTGCTTGGCAATATTACAATCAGACAGGCATGTTTGTGGCCAGTATGTTCTTGCTCTCTGGGCGCCAATATTGTGCTTTGTTGAACAAAGAAAAAATCTATTCACGTAGCTGCACAAAAGTGTCAGTTTCTTATTGTCTTTCACGATGGAAATTGCAAAATCTAGCACAAACAGTGGAGCAATCTGCATACGTGTACCACACATGCATCTGATTGTGTCCCCGTTGTCTTGTAACCACAGCATCTCCAATAAAATGCAATAGATAAATTTTATGATGGTAGTCAACTAGTCAACAGTGTTTATCTAGCTCATCAAGGATCTTCATGGGGAATTTGGCTTCCTTTTTTTTTTTTTTTTAATCTTCCCCAAGTGTATAGGAACCACATATCATTTTTATAGATAAAAATCATCTTGCTAGCAAGCTGCCTAGAGACAGAATTTGAATTATATCCTCTAGCAAACATTTGTAAGTTCCTTAGGTGCAGCTCTGTGTCTCGTGGTAACAAGTATTACTTTAAATGTATAGGTGTAAAGCAGAGCTGGTGGAAGTGAAATGCTCACATCTTGTCCAAGTGGTTCTGTGTTGCAAAGGCCCAGGATCAAGGTCACGAGCTTCATCTGGTTAAGAGGGAGCCTGCCTAGTCATCCTGGGCAAATGGCACTAGATTTGATCAACACAGCTTTTTGCCATGGATGTGATTATCACAGAAGTAAGCATGTGGGCTGACTTGGTGAAGATGAATACAATGGATAAACATCTCCTGAATAACTTCACAGTAAAAATCTCAGTGAAAGAATTTGGACAGAAATCTCTGGTACTCCCTTGAGCTTGTTAGAAAACAAACCAAGCCAGTTCTATCTGCACGGAAAGGCTACGGACATACACTGGTGAGTCCACTTTGAATAATAGTCACTGGTCTTGCAGGTATCTGGGCAGGGCAAGGCAGGACTGCACGTGGCCTAAGCAGTGAATGGGAAATACCTAAACCAGTAGGTTTAGTGCTGAATGAGGTAGTGAAAAGTCTCTTCTGAGGAATCCAGAGGTGACTGGGGTGTTGCTCCAGCTGACAAGCCTGCAAGGCTTTTCAAAAAGGGCTCTGGACTGAGCGAGTTGGTAGCAAGCAAAAAGAGAGAGTTATTGACAAGATTTCATATTTATATTTTGCACTGCCCAGCACAATTGGGCTTTTGAAGCTGAAACATATATAGCTAATTTATGTTCTAGTAAAACCTTGGCTTTGCAGTGCAAAAGTCTTATTGGTTTTTGATGCTTTCTTTTATACAGAAAAGGTGTGGGCAAATCCCCATCAAAACTCCTCCTGTCTCATGCTGTGCCCAGAGGTTTCAGAGCACCTTCCTGGTACAGTTCCCCTTTGCTTCAGGTTTCTGCTGTACTGGAAAGTGGATTAAAAGTCCATTTTGTGGTCTTAGACCTAAACCAGCAGAGGTGCAAAAAATCAGAGGCACCAGCCCCAAGTCATATGAGGTTCCCCATTGCGGTAGCAGCTTTGCAGATGACACATCTCCAGCTTCTGTTTCAGAGTAGCAGCCCCAGGCAACCAGAGATGCCCTGCTGCAGGCAGGGGACAAGCTATGCCTGGCCAAACCACAGAGCTAATTTATCTCAAGTGCAGCTCAGTTTGTTTAATTATTGGTGATTTTCATTATTTGAACCTGGGCAACTCTCAGCTTGGGGACTGGTCTTTTAAATGCTGCAGTGCTCTGTGCAAGATCCCAGTAGGAGAAGGGGGGGTGCTAGCTGGAGCTGATAAAAGGAGTGCGGGGGCTGCTTAACCCTGGGCTGTATTTTACTGCCAGGTTTTCTAGGGAGTCTGTGCAACTTGACTCTTGTAATCTGGTAATGTAAGTTTTCAGGGGTGTAGACTTTAGTAGTTCTAGATGGGGCTATTTTCTTGCTTCTCTTCTTGAGAAGCTTGAGAAGTTGAGTGCAGAGTTGCCCTTGCCTAGCAGGCAAAACACTTTCATGCCTGTCTCGGGCACTTGCTGTACAACTTGAGGCCGGTCTCATGCTGGTGTGGCTGGAATAACTGCAGTGCAGTGTGAGCAGCCACAGGAGAACTGAGCTGTAGTAGCTGCTGCCCTTTGCTGTGTATGGAAAGTAGAAGGTAGGAACATCGGTGATCTGTTGTGTTTGAATTTATTATTGTTTAAGATTATAGCAAATACTGGGCATGTGCTGAGATGCAAACTGTAATTGCTCATCTTCCCAAAAGTGTATATAAATAGCATTAACCTGTGCCCTGTTTATTTCTTCTAACTCCTTAATTTGCTGCAGTGGTTTTATAGTGCCTCTTTATTATTACAGTGTCTAGGTGTAGTGGGAGAACATATATCTTGCTTTTTTGATAATGAAACCACTCTCCCTAGCCTCGTGATGATGGAATTTGCTTCTCTCCCTTTATAGAGCTATGTTTTTGTTTATATGGCTTCTTTCCTCCCTTTCTGTCTAGGCTTTTCCAGCTGCTGCTTTTAGTAGGAAAGCAATGTACAACTGAAAGGCTAAAATCCAGTACAGTTGTGACCCTTGATCAATATTTCTTTCTTTCCATCTCTTAAAAACTCTTTCACCAGCACGCTGGGTGCTGCCTCTCTCTTGAAGCTCTGTAGCTGTTTTTAATGCTTATGGTGTAAAAGGCAATCTCTGGTATATCTGCAGCTCTCTGCCCAGGTGGGGACTGCTGGAGAGGAGGTAGGATTGGCACTGGAATCCTGGAAGCTCTTCCGGGAAGTGAATCTTATTTGAATCACAGTAATGAGGACAAAGGGGTGTGGGTCAGGAGGGTGGGCTCTCATCTGCAAGTACTTGCAATTTTCCCTCAGCAATTTATAGTCAAAAGATGCAGTGCCTCTTTATTTCTGCCTCTCAATCCTCTATCCTTGCTACACTCCATCATGCTTCCCATTGTAATCTTCTATATTTTCTCCCTCTCTTCCTTCTTCTGTGACTTTATATGTGGTAACCCTTCATACATGCTCTCAGCTTGCTCAGTCAGCTGAATAGTGATAATGATCATGTTGAAATTGTAGGTGCACAAATGTGGCATGCTTATATCTGCTTTCTGGGGGCAAACTTGATTACCAAACCTTCAATCACGCTTTGGAAGAGGGCTTGTCATCAATACTTTGTTGTTGTTTATGCACTGATAATGCAACACTTCCATCTCAGCAGACTTTAGCTGCTGCAGTGTGCAAAGTGTTGCTTTAGCAGCAGATGTGCAGGTAAGGTACTTACAGGCACATAAAAGGTGCCTGTTCTAGGACAGATTTCTGCATCAACACGCAATAAAAACTGTGCTTTAAACTGCTCCAGTGCAAGTGGTGTGCTCATGTAGATGTGTTTTCAAAGAGAGGTGTTTATATACACAGCGAGCTGTGTCCTTTGAGGGGGGGAAACACTGCAGGAGTCTGATCTAATAGCACATGGTGTAGCTCCTGCTTAATCTGCTGGCCAAGAGCAGCACAAAAACTGTCTGCCCTTCATCAAGAAGGATAGAAATTTCTTTTTCTGAGTAACCTAAAGGGGATAAACAAGTCTCTCTATCTTAAAGCCTCTTCTACCAGTCTCAAATTATTTAGCGAAGTCATAATATTTTTCTTCCTATTTTTCATATGCACTGATGAACTGAACTGCTTTCCAGGCTGTCAGGAGCTTGTGCAGGTGCCCCCCTGCTAACTGGCAGCAGCATCTCACTTTGTGCAAGTTGTTGGTGCCTATGGAGGTGGGAAGTCAGCTGGTGCCTGGCTGAGGGTTTGAGGATGTGGCAGCTCACAGGTTCTGTGGTGGGAGAAGGGGTAGGGAGCAGAGGGGGAAAGACCTGCAGTTACACAGGCATATATGTAGGTGTCTTGGAGTGCAAGTGGGTATTTAACTGGTTTAGGTACTAGTGGAATCATCAAGAGCTCCTGTCTCTGACTTGGCTTGGGCTTCCCTAGACCAACACTAAGTAACTCTCCCCATCTGCAGGTGTCCAAATAAATGAAAAGCTAGTCCTTAGCTGCTGATGTGCAGCTTCGTGGCACCTCTCAAACATAAGCTTTCACTTTCCAAGTCACGCTTGAGGATCTTATGCTACAGAAAGCATGACTTTCTCCAATTAAAAATAATTCCAGTTGATTTTTTCTGGTGTTTCTGAGCATGCAACAACTACTGTAAGAAAAATATAATCCAGTTAATCTAATTTTCATGTTAACGCTATCTAGCAATAACTTAGCTTGAAAAGGTAGTGTCCCTTTCAGTTTGAAGTCCGTGTTCCTTTGAGAGTAAATTTCTGATGGAGTGGTTACATACCTTTGCTGTTGGTAAACACTGCATTTAGTACAGCAACTAAGTAGTTGTATTTCATAGCTAAAGGCTGAGATGTTCATCAATCATGTTATCAAGTGCATGTTATGCAGCGTCCCCATATTCTGCTCACAAGATGTCTCAAAACCATCAAAGACTAATTACAATCTTCCTGAGTGCCAGACACTATGTTACTGCTTTTTGTTAAGAACAGCAGTCCAAGGATGCTGCGGTGGCCAATGGATCTTGCACTAAGTAAGGTGCACACACTATGGAAGAAGTGGTTTTCTCCTTTTCCTGTGGCTAGCTTGTCTCTTTACCTGAGGCTAGAAAACGTTTCCAGGAGCATTTCCCTGATGCTGCTATATCCCTAGTCCCTTGAAAGGGACACACAGTTAACATCTGTTCTGGCAATAAATGGAGTCTCTCGTGTTTTTCAACCTGTTGCTAATATGACAGTTTTCTAAAATTAGGCTTAAAAAAAGTGTCAGGTAACTTTCATTTTGTACTTTACACTTGCCACTTTAAAAAAAACAAAACCAAAACACTCTGCTATGGTTTATTTCCTTGCAGACCTCTTAAATTGCAGTCCTTTGTATTTGAGACTGCAAAATCCTAAATCACCCTAACAGGATGAAATGGACACTGGTGGAGAGGAAAGAAGAAAGAAGATACATCTGATACAGATAATATCTACTATCTTTAGAGAGCCCAGGATTACTCTTACCCAAAGACCATTCATGCTGGGGTTTTTTTCTCTTCTTGCTGCTATCAGCTCTGTGATGGCTTGGAAACAAATATACAAAATAAGGGTATCCAGACTACTAGATGGACATTGGAGAGTTAGATAACACTTTGACAGGAAAGTGACCTGTGTGATTGTCCTCCTCTGCAGGAGACTGTGATAGCAGTGATTTCTGCTGGTCAGTGGTTTTAGCATTAACACAGCTACCTAGGGAGCCAGCCAGCCTTTATATGACTTCTTTGGAACTGAAAAAGAGGAGAAGAAATTGTCTGTGATATTTTACTATAGCAGTTTCACATGCTATTGGTGGCATGCAACACAACAATTATTTACTTGCGGAGCTGTCTTCAAATGTGTTAGTTGAGAGCTGCTTCTACAGAAAGCTGGCTTCTATTGCTGCCCAGTTAATCCTCCCAATAAAAAGAGGAGGAAAGAAAAAAGGGGGGTGGGTGGGGGGAATCTTCCTGGCCTCTTCCAGCTTGCATAATATTTGCATCCCTGCTCTGAAGATTGTCAGTATTAGGCAAGGCTAAATAAATCTCAGATGTTGTAGGTCTGGACGTGAGTTGCTGAGATGGCACAATAGCTGCGTACCAGTGAGGGGGGGTTTGGATGGTACTCTCAGACAAAGAGGATATTCTGCTCTTTGTAGTGATCACTGTTAAAACTGGCCAAGTTATAACTTTTTAATTGACAGCCTTTTTTAACTGGAAAAAATACAGTTTAGAGGTTTAGTTTTTAAATCCTTTAAGTACATAATGTAAACATTTAGCTTATTGTACAAGCTCACTTTGGGAAATGGTTGCAATTAAATGATGCCTCCTGAGGAGGAGTTGTCTGTTTCTCAGATTGTATGTCTGCGGAGAAAGAGGAATAGGGATTTAAGTGAGAGAAAATAGATAACTCAAGATCATTTCTTTTTGGCAAGTCCTGGACTGAAGTGACTGTTGTGTAAAATACAACCAGGACCACAAAAGTTACCAGTTTCAAGAACCTACCCTACAGCAGCAGTTTAACTTCAGTGTTTTTCAGCCAGTGCTGCTCTTAGCACTGTTCATGCATCCTGCAGTCCACCTCCCCAGCACGACTTCTCACTTCTTGTGCCTTGACTCTGCTTAGGCATGGATCTGTGGAAGGACTCTGGGTCTATGTGCTGTGTAGTGGTGAGAAGCAGCTGATTTTTTTATTATTAATTTTTTTTTTACAGTAGCAATCTAACCTACAGCTTGCTTTCTGTTCTCCGGAGAGCTGCTTGTAGTGACAGCCTGTTCACAGCCAATAGTGTCCCAAGGAGTCTGGTTTGGGAATGTGCTTAACGTGCTGAACCTGTGTAGGCATTTACGGGTCCAGGCTGAATTCTTTTGCCTGTCTTAGAACTGCAGCTCCTTGAGAGAGGTCAGGGTTCACCCTCCCTGTCATTAAATTAAAGCAGCTGATCTCAGCCTTTCTTCAGGAGTGGTCTAGCTCCTAGGCTGCTAAGGTGGTGAGGTGCATGTGTCTTTACTTGGCTTAGTGCACTTAGTGAGCTTCTTGAGCTGGAATTTGTGAAGTCTTCAAAGCTTTTTCTTTTTCTATTTAGAGAAACAAGTGGCTGAAGTCCTAGAAATGTTTAGTTTTCAGCCTTATGCAAGATACTGAGGGATATGATCTTTTCATTTGCTTAGGTATTTGATTTATTATTGCACTGTAGTGAGATAGGATTAACGTAAGTTACAAGCAGTAACAAAATGTGAAGTAAAACAACAATAAACCCAGGGGCAAAAGATGAAAATAAACTTGGGAATTACCCTAGCAGTTGGAGAATTGTATACATTTATAAAAGGCTTGCAACTATGCTTAAATTAATTTTTTCTGAGGTAGGTGTAGTATTTGAAGATAAAAGATTCACCTGTGATTCAAGAGCTTGAAGAATTTCAAGTGTTCAATGGCAAGGGTGAAAAACTAAACTTTTGGCTTAAGTCCTCAACCTGAGGAGAGTATTAGCTGTATCTTGTAATAACTATGGGATAACTAATAATAGTGCAATAAAAACACAATCCAATTGCTTTTCCCCCTTAACCTTTTCCCACTGTTCCTGTCAAAGTTGTTTTACTGCCTAGTTCTTTAACTTACCAAGCCATTCCGTGTCTGCAGGAAATTCTTAAGACCATTCTCACGAGTATATTTGAATTAGCAATCTTGTCATGGGAAATATGAAGTATCACATTTTGCAGACTTGGGTTTATGGATTCAAAGCTTTAGCTAATTAAAGTGGACACTGGTGAATGTCAGCCTGGTCTCTGGCAGCTTCCAGTCTCTGTAAGGCTGACAAATCCAAATCCAGTGTTTGCTCTGAAAGACAAGTTGCAGAACAAAGAACTGGCCCTGGCAGGGTTGTTTTCTGGGTGTCATCTTCAACAGTTGTTTTCTTCTAATGTTATTAGTAACCAGGCCAATGATCTTTAATTATTTTATTGGTTTTTGTGTTTTGTTGGGTTTGATTATTTTATTTTATTATTATTTTTTTAATTTATGGCCTGTTGTGCCGGCAGATGGCCGTGACTGCACCGGAGTACCCTCCAGCTCCTGCCAATCTCTGCTTTATGGGATCTTGGCTGTACATGAATGCTGCTGAAAGAAATGTTAACATGAAAAGAATACGATCACAAACACAGGCCAGATATATCAAAAAATACAAGTGTTTACATAGCATCCTAAAGTCAGATGTAATGTCATCATTTAACCACACGCAAGGGAGCACAGTCTACTTTTGCTATGTAAAAGCTTTGGGATTTAACTCATGTGAATAAATTGAGGGCAAATAGAGTCTGGAGTGATGTTGATTGAACTGCCTAGGGTCTGCTTTGCAGCAGATACTGTGATGCTGACTTGATAGTTCTAGGAAAAGTTCCTCGATTAGGCACTTCTGGGAATCTTTGTTATATCTGATAATCAAGGAAATGGTGTACTTATATTTAAGCAAACTGTATTAACAAGAGGATTGGAATGATTTGCTGGAGACACTTTTTTCACTGTTAAAGTAGATTATATTTGTTTAATTTTCTAATTTAAGTATAATAGAAATTTGGAAGAGCTGCAGTTGAAATCCATTCATTTGAAAGGCTTACTTTGTGAGAGAATGCATCATCAAAGGGACTTAAAGTTGAAAATACTTCTAAAACTCTGAATTTTCTACACAGCAAGCATAATTTCCAATCTAAAACTTCGCTGCAAAGCACTCTGAGTTGTACTATTGGCTGCATCACTAAACTGTTATCTGTAACTTTCTGCTCCCCCATTGGAAGAAGGTCAGGGGAAGCAAATGTTTTCCATGAGCTGTGTGTCTCTGCACACAGGTTGCTATCTGTGTTAAGATTGTTTCAGTTAATGAGGTGCTATGGATGACCCTAAGTAGGTGGCAGAAAATGACAACTAGAAAGCCTAACTATGAATCTACCTCTGTCAGTAGTGTTATTACTGGTTGAAGGGGAGAGATCACTTCAGTCAAACTGTTGGTACTGTTCACTTTGTAGCCAAATACTGAGCTCCGTTGCTGTTCTGTTTACTTTGTAAATAGGTGACCTTTTCATTGCAGTCAATGTTGAACATTATTTGATAGCAGTTATTCCATTCACTGTTAATATATGTTAATCTGTCCTCATTAAAAGCAAGTTCTGTACTTAAGAATCTTTCCTTGGTTTATTGAATGGGTGCTTTACAGCATCAGTCTGGATTCTTTCCATTTAGGACATGAGTCCTGTTGACTTGAGTGTGTTGCCAGTTTATGAAAGAGGTCACTGTTTGGTAATTAAAATTAGAACAGAGTGGGGGAAAGTGGACCTTGAATGAGGCTACTTGTGGAGTTCAGGTTAAGTGTCTCTTAAATACTTTACTGGCTGGGGGATTGAAGCTGTAGAAACTGTATTCATGCTTTACTCACACCTATAGACTAAACAAATGTGAAATACTCCTGCTTGGTTTTGCTGTCACGTACACTACAGAGGAAACTTTTTGTTTTAACCCATGTTCCCATCCTGTATTTGACTGTAAAACTTTGAGTTATCAGTCCTGCCATTTCTGAAAAGAGCAACAGCATAGTTTGGTTTCAGGTCTGTTATTGGTTAAAATGAGAGATACTATTAAAGTGTAAGGCAGCTATGCCTGTATTTCTTAATCTTGTTTCCTTCCTTTCCATACTTTTTATGAAATCTAGTAAAAATCATTCTGTTGGTTACAACTGAAACCCAATGGTTTATGCGGAACACATTCCTTGATGCTCAGAACTACTGAGATAGAATGTTCAGTTTTTCTGTCTTCCAAAGAGTGGAGAGATGGGACGGTTTCCCAGGGAAGCAGGAGTAAATGTCTTCAGGTAGTTAAGAGTAAACTGAGGTTTACATTCAGAGACTGAGATACTGTGCTGGTGCTTAGTATGCCAATAGCTGGATGAATCTAGGAACACTGTATGAATCTATCTTTCCTTGAAATTGCCGCCTTGTTAGTAGGAACAAATAGAATTTAATACCAAATTTTAATTTAGCACAAAGCTTTGGTGCCAGTATTCCCTCGAGGTCTGAAGCCTTTGTACCACTCAAGCACAGAAGTGTAGGAGGGGTGGAGGAAAAAAACAAATAGGGTAGGAGAGAGGTAGCAATTTTTTTTTTCAGCTGTGGCAGACTCATTGTGCTCTCTGTCTGCCCTTCTTAACTATCCTGAGGCAGTCAGCAGAGGAAAGAGGAGTGATGGACTGCTGGGAGACAAAATGAAGAGGCGTGACTTTGCCATATTCTTCTAGGATAATAATTTCCCATACATTGGCATCAGCTGCTAGGGTTTCTTTAGATTTGTTTTGAACACTGCTACAAGTTCCAGCAGAACACTGATTCTTTGAAACTGTTATTTTATGATTCTCTGAGGTAAATTGTGTCTAAAGATACCAGAAAAGCTAAGCAAACTTGTAAAAATCCCTTTCCAAGAATGATGTAGTTTGTTGGTGTGGGTTGGTTGGTTTGTTTGTTTGTGGGTTTTCTGGGGTTTTTGTTCGTTGGTTTGTTTTTTGTTTATTTGTTTGTTTTTGTTTACCAGCTTTTAACCACCGGGGTCTCAACTCTTCCAAGAAGAACATAAAGAAGCAGCTTCTATTTATGGTAAGATAACAGCTCCCTCTCTAGACTAAATGCACATCTGAGTAACGGCAGATTGAGGTCTGTTTTTCTATTGCTTAAGAATGTCAAGGGTGTGAGTTGGTCCTTTCATCTTCAATGAGACCTATGAACAGTTACATCCTTTGGGGGGTTACATTTGGTGAATGTTGCAGCTGGATGACAAAGGCTTTGAAATTAAGCTCAGACAGCTGAAGTTGTCAGGTCTGATGTACTTCTCTGATTTTTGTTTGCCTTCTTTTTTTGTTTCCTTATCTTTAGTCTTTTGTTATTGTAAATATGATGTTTCAATTTGTTGATAGTTACATCTGGACCATGAACATTCCAGTAATCTCTACAGTGGTGGCTGAAGCTTTAAAATGTGTTGAATTATAAATACAAAACCACAACAGTGACCTCTAATCTTCCATGTTTTCTTTCAAAATAGGAAGTTCATTTTATACTGAAACAGTTAAAAATATGATGGGAGAGATTATGGAGACTGGAGTTTGAGGCAGTGTGCACTTGCTCATAGCTTCTATCCAGTTGGCCCTTGTTTGCTGCTTGGTGCACTCAAGAGTGAAATGAATGTCCTCACCAATAGGTGCTATGTTTTCAACTAAGTGACAAATAATACCATTTAAAAAATCTCAGACCGAAATAGCCCCTTATCCTTGTCACAGTGCTTAAGATTTTCCAGCTTGCAGGAAACAAAGCCTGAGGTAAGTGGAATGTGTATCTTGCAGATAGCTGAAGAGCTGCTCCTGTTCAAGTCAAGATGCTGAGATCATTGATGCTGAAACATGACTCTGTTCTTCTCAAGATTTTTTTCATAGTAGTGCTCCCAAGTGAAACATTAATGAATTATTAATTTTGGAAACTAGTACATCCTGACCTCTTCCTTCCTATCTCCTTCACTCTTGTCCTCATACAAAGACATCTGACTGCAATCGGTTGGCTGTTTATTAGTAATGACTCTTTTTGCTCCATGCTGTTCTACATCTCAAATGTTGTCATGGCTGGGGGGAAAAAACCTTTCAGTTGCTTATATGCCTCTTCAGATTGTTTTCCTGGACTTAAAAGCCTTGCTTTACATAGGGTTAGACTTTGGTTTCACTAGGATTGGATCAATAATCAATAGTGATGATTATTTTAGTAATTCCTCTTATCTGTGTACTGTAAGGTTCACACTAATTCCCATGTAACTTCAAAATGTTTTTTTAAATAATTTCTTCCACCTTGACAGCTTATTACTATATCATGGTTTTTGTTTTGTAAACTGAAGAAAGTTTCTTATTATATTCTTTCTCTGCCTTGCAAACCATGTTTATTTCAAATGTATCCAGTGATGTCTTCATCTTTTTAGATCTGAGACTTGGTCTCATTTGCCTGGGATACAATTGCAGGTGATAAATTGTTGTTGTAGAAATTAAATCATCTAATTTCTGTGTAGTGAGATAAGGAATCATTGGCCCAAACATGGCAGGGGGGTAGAACTCATTTGTTAGCAGCAATAATCTTTCTCAAAATAACATTTGGCAGGCCTAAATGCCTTGATGGACAGGTAAACATGCAAGGAAATGGGCAACCGTGGGAAAGTGGGCTTTCAAAAATCTATCCTGAGTAAACAATGGAGGCTTCAGGAAGGCAAACAGATCAGGCTTACACTACCAAACTGACTTCACTTGGTACCTGTAACAAGCTGGGTTTTGGTCTATGCCCCAAGAAACAAATAATTAGTAAATTAATTCACTGCACCAAATAGTCCCCTTGTATCATGTGCTACTAATGCTTTCCTGGGTGCACTTATTGACCACATCAAGTCATTATCATTAATTGGATAGTGGCTCCTTTCTGCTGTTGTCTAAATCTATTGTTACTAATTTAGCTAACACAGTACTTCCAGACAAAACAGTTAAAGAATGATGCTCAAGATTAATTTAATCATCAATTAAGCTTGGAAAACTGAAGCACCATTCCAGTTGCTATACACAGGTACTTAGGGCTGTGTAGCAATGATGTAGCTCTGCTTAGATGTGTGAATGAGACCTGTTCCTGGGTGTCTGTTCCTTACTGAAGCTCCTCAAGTGTTCACCTGGTGGAGGGTGATAAACACTCATTTAATGTCTATGATTGGACATGTTTATGTAATAGATTTTTACAAGCAGATTGGATGGAGGGGTAAATCTCTCTTGGTTCTGAAGGGCTTCTTTTCTATCAAATGGGATCCATCTACCACTTTTTCCCAAACTCTCAGAAAGGCAAGTGATGTATCTCCACTGTGACATTTTTACCTTTAGATGTAAAAGGTCATTTATCTCTTTTCTTTCGGTAAGTGAAAATGTATTCACATGTCAAATCTTTCATGTCAGGAGAATCCAGACTGTGGACTCAAAAGCTTTTCATGTCATGTTTTTAATTAGGTCTGTGACTCATTGCTATGAATTATATATCAAGCTGCATATTAATCCAGCTAAATCATCAATTTACAGTAAACCTTGGCTGCAGCAAGTTCTGTAAAAAAAAGTCAAAGCCTGCAACATTTTCCCAACAGCTGTTAAAACTTCTGGAGCGTCTCTGGGTACTCAACTTGCAAAGCAAGAGACTAGATTCATGTTGCAGTTTTTGGAGTTGAATGAATTCGATTAAAATCATAACAGTAAATTTCTGAAAAGGATTTTGCAGTTAAGACCAAAATAATTCCTTATCTTAGGTACAAATTATTTTCCTTTATGTTCTGAGGAGGAGCCTTTGTCCAGGTTCAGACTGAAGTGCTATATGTGGTTAGAATAGATTACCTTTTTTTGGTAAGAATTTGGTTTTTATATACAAGTGCTGCAAAAAGGTACCAGCTAATAATTTATTACTAAGATTATTTTTTTTAATCTGAAATGAAATCTGTTGTCACACATCAGTTGTCGTGGGTGTGGCTGGTGGTTTTTGTTTGTCATGGTGCTGGTGGTTATTCTTGGATGGCTGCACTCCATCATGTGGTGTTCATCACCAATTAGTCATTTGACAGGTAGAATTTCTCAGCGCTGTGGACCACTATTGTAACTGTAAATGATCTTTGAAAGTGTCTTTTAGAGGTTGGTTGGGTTTTTTTCCACAGTTGTCTGTTTTCCATCACCTGTTTCATGGTGTGTTGCTGGCACTGGTACATGTGTCCTTGCTCGTTTATTTTATAGACAGAATGTTACATTCCTGTCACTAGTTTTTCTGTCTTCCTGTGCTGCTCCGAACTCCTGCTCCAAAGAACTGCCCTTACAGGTTGCTGTACTTTGACTACTGTGTCTTTCTGTGTCAGAGCAGGAAGAGAAAAATGTTCTATGACCAGTTTTTTTTGGTCTTTCAAAACGTTGTTCCATTGCCACATCAGGTGAATTTCATGCCATTAAAGAGCCTTTGAAAAGGATACAGCTTAGATGTAGCTTTTGTCAGACCACATCAAAATAATCAGCTTTGAAAAAGACAGGTACCATGTGCTTGAATTTTCATGCATATGTATTCTCTCTCCTGCTTCCATGCTACTTCTGAGACTGTGATCCAGTCACTACAGAGTGTCTCACTGGAGATCTGTTACATTCAGAATGTTTGTGACACATCCAGAAAATAGGAGAATTTTGAACTTCAAGTGTGTAGGTCATGGCTGTTCAACTTAAACCAAATTGTTGGGTGGAATCTGGTTGCTCATGTACAACTGTTGCTAGTGAGGGGCTTCTGTGGGGATGCAAGATGTTCAGTGAAGTCTGGTCTTCTGGATGGAGTAAAACTGACTTCCAAGTAGGATCTGACAGCAAAGAGCAAAAGTATAGTCAGTATACTTTGAAAGCTTCAAAGTGAGTGACTTGAGAACAGACTGTTACTAAAAGTTAATAGGACACAGAGGATAATATTTCCAAGGTGACTTAGAAAATGAAGTTGATGTGCATCTCAAAGAGTGCAGTAATGTTCTTGTGGGGAAGTAGTAAATGTGGTGCCAGTGTCACAGGCTGTTGCTATCAGCATCTGTATGGTACATAGAGAATCAGTAGGCATGCCTGGCTGTGCTAGACCCAGTAACTTATAAGTACCCCTTAAGCTTTTTTTTTGTTTGGTTGCCTTAAACTTGCTGACTAATCGTGGATCTCAAGGCATACTAAAACGGGAGAGTGACTACTCATTAACATCCTGAAAGATCCCCTTAAAGCAATGCCTGTGTGTTTGTTATGCAAGGTTATGAAAAGAAAAAAAAAGAATTGAGGAACTAGCATGGACTATTCATTTAGAATCACAGCTTCAGCTATGAAAGAGGAAGGATGAGATTGCTAAATTGCTAATGTGTGCTTGTCATAAATATCAAAAATTGGACTATATAGGTTTTGTATGGCTACACTAGTCTGGGTTAGTGTTTGACCTCCATCATATTGCACATCTTATTTTGTCAAAATTACTTTACATTCTGAGTTAGATTCTCAGCTTACAAAAAAAATCATCACTGAGTGCTTCATACACCTGACAATCACATGCAGGTACCTCAGCATCCCTGGAAAGTTGCAGTAAATTTAAAATAGTTGCCCTTGCTCTTAAGGATTGAATGTGGAGAACAAAAAGGTGATGAAAAAAAAAGGATTTCTTGAATGTGGGAGAAAGCATCACAATTTTGCTGCTTGTGTGCACACCTGTACAGACCTGATACAACTTCAAAGATTGCCTGTAATAAGCCCAGGGTGTAAGACCTTAGACAGTGTGATTTGAGCTAATTAGCCAGCTGAAGATTTAGATTGTTCTTGCAATCAAAGATTTTCACATAGATTTATGCTCCATTCAACTTGCAGAGCTTGCTGCTGTATAATTCAGCAGGTATAATTTTCTCCAGTGGAAGTTTTGCATCAGTAGGGACTGGTTTTTGAGCCTTTTTATATACTAATAATGAAAACATTCACACTGTTAGCTTGTTGTGCTCTTAAACAAATGAGTGAATGGAGCTTAGGAAGACAAATCACACTTGCGAGGTTGCCAGCAATTCTGCATAAATAGCTGGTGATTTAGTTGATCAATAGCAAAGAAAACAAAGTGTCTATCTGTGCTTAACTCCTAGAAAAGGAACAGTAGACACTGTCACACCCACTGTTTAATTTAAAGACTGTGACAGTTGCTTTTTCCGTTTCAATTGCTACTTCAACTATGTTGCATGTTACAAACTACACTGAAATTTGTAAATACATTAGGTTAATGTGGTTATAAACATGAAGGCTAACATCAGTTTATTTTGACACAGTGATGACAAATAAGTCCTTGTAATGCTGAAGTAAAGTTGCTTTGAATATACAAGTTGAGATATCTATCTCATGCTTTCTTATCACTTCAGTTCTGATGTATTTTGCCTACTTCTGCCTAGCTTTTTAGGCTGAATTGATGTTTTACTTCCCCACCCCCCCATTTAGCAATCCATTTTCTTAGCACCTTTGTTATCTATGTATGCTGGGCATTGTTTTGGTGTTGTTTAGGGGGCTTTTTAGGTTTTTTTTGTTTAGTCTTTTTCTGGAAACTGTTTCAGTCTGTTCACTTGGAGTGGCTGATTTAAGGAAATTGAGAGATTAGTACAGTTTACAACTGAGATGGATTGAAGTAGTTAATCTTTGCCAGAAAAATCCCGTCTGCCACAGCAGTCCTTCTTGCAAGAAAGAAGGGAAACTGGCTAGTGAGCTAAACTTCAGAGGCATGGAATACTTAGGAAGCATCAGTGTGAGAAAGTGTTTTGAATAAAGCTGGGGAAAAAAAAAAAGTGCTTTGGGCTGAAGTAGGTGCATGGAACACCCAACTCTGTATGGCTCTGTAGCAGACTGTCAGTTTACTCTGGATCCGTTAACAAGGATGACAGATCTTGAACAAGAGACAATTCTTAGTGGTCTGTTTTCCAAGGTGTAGATATAAGAACTTCTTTGGGTTTTTTTGTCAGTTGTTAAGGATGAGAGAGGGGTTTTCTTTATCAAGAAATGTAAAAAAAAAAAAAAAGCTTTTTGAGAAAAATGTGCAAAGAGCAAAATCTGTATTTTATCTCAAATATTTATTTCTTTTTGGTAAGCTTGTAAAAGTATTAACTTTGGCGCTATTAAAATATAAATAAATACAAATAAACTGACGGGGGGAGAAATACTAATATTTGTGAGGAGGGAGAAATCGACTATGAGTGATTGACATCAGTGTTAGTAGCTACTAGCTAATGTATTTCAAAGTAGTATCGAGCTGGCTAGGATCAAAGTCACTTGTACATGCAGAGTGTCCAGCTAAAAAGCTGTGGGAGGATATGGGTCTGATAGTCTGAAAGTCTCAGAAGCTATTGCTGTCTGAAAACAGCAGAATAGCCAGCATTGATCCCACTTCAGCAGAACAGAGAATCGAGGTCATAACAAGGAATGTTCCCTAGATCTGCTGAAAACCTGAGACAGAAAGAAATGATTGGTAACATAAAGGCAAAGAGTCTTGTGGTAACTTGTGCCAGAAAGGCCAGAAGTCCTGCAAGCTTCTAAGGATAGGAAAATTTTAATCACCTTAATCATTTTGAGGTCTCGGAGGAAATCTGCTCTCCTGGCCATGTGCAGTCAGGAGGACTCCTGGCTTTCCTCTTCTCAGACCACTTCTTTCAGTCTGCTCTGTGCTGAGGGTTCTACTGTGGTGAAGCAGCCTCCAACTGGTCTGAGTCTTGCACAAGTCCATAATTTTGGAGTGACGGGGAGGAGGAGGATGGGTGCAGAGGAAGATGATTCAGGCATGTCTGTAGAGTGGATAGTAACAGCAATTCCCCTGGTCTCTCTCCCCACTCTGGAAGGGGAAAGAAAAGCAGGTGATCAAAGTAAGGTGCTTGAGCAGGCTTGTTGTCCAGCTTGTGTTTAGCATTGCAGTTGCAGCTGTGAGCATACAGACTCTCTCTGATCTGATTCAGAGAGGCATTTAGCTGAATTTAGTGCTTAAAGAGATTTATCCACCTCCTGGATGAAGGTGATG
Organism: Chloroceryle amazona; assembly: GCA_027560015.1. NCBI lineage: Eukaryota > Metazoa > Chordata > Aves > Coraciiformes > Cerylidae > Chloroceryle > Chloroceryle amazona. The sequence goes on from JANHFX010020256.1 coordinate 170,819, forward strand.
TGCTGTGGGATATGTTCAGGTGTGCCAGGTGATGCTCACAGCCTGTCAACGTGACCAGCTGCATTCAGGGGAAGGGTCCTCGCTGGCTTTGGTGGTGTCCTTACTCAAGGTTAAGAAATGTAAGGAATAAATGCAAGTTGTGAATCTTAGACACTTGGGCTGTCTTCATTTCTTTCTGTAACACAATGGGCATTGTAAAGCTCTGCGTTTTGGAGGTTACCTGTATGTAGTGAATAGTGTCTTAGCTACTAAGCTTCAGCCAGAACATTGTCTTTTGCTAATGGTGCCCTGCTTTACTATGCAAGATGTGCAAGTCTGCAACATATGGCGTGGCTATATTGTCCTATAAAGAAGGAAATAACTGTGTATGACTTAGCTGGATGGTGAAAGCTGAAAAAGAGAGTCCCAAGAGTTACTCTTCTAAAACTAAAAGCCAAGGTGTTTGATGTGATGTCAAGGGCTGTTGAAATATGTAATTCATTCCATCTGCTGCTTTTAGTGCATAAGAACAACTCATTGGCGCCAGCTGCATATGCCTAAAACTGAGAGAGGGAAAAAACCTTGGCAATCATTCTGTTTACTCTGCTACTTGTAAAGTGCAAGTGAGCCGCAATTTCTGTTTTATTTTTAGCCCACATGTCCTGGTTTGCCTGACAGGCCGAGCTTAGAAGGGTGTGTATACTGCATGCACTCGAGCTTAGGACTCTTGCCCTATTTTGCCAATATTGGAGTTCCAAACATCTATACCCATTCACCAACTTTCTATTGCCATGTGTCTAGGAATTGGGTAGTTCTAACTCTCTTATTCTAGGCAAACTACTGTGGAATTCTGGTTCTTTTCATTGCTTTTTGACTGGTCCAGTCAAGTTCAGCTGTTGGTTGTTCAGAAGCTGTCATTAGCAGTGAGTGTAGTGACTTGAACAAACACTTATGAAGTAATTGTTGTTTTTTTAACAAAAATCTTGCAATGCTGTGTTCCTAAATGAAATACAAGGTTTGCCAGTATAGTTGCCTAATCAACAAGCTCTAGAAGATGTATATATATTAATTTCAGCATTTCTAGTCAAGGATTAGTAGTTTCTTTCTCAGTCTTTCTTGTCCTTTAGGAGCTGTCCTCTTCTCTCCCCTCCTCTTTTCTTCCAGAACTTCTAAACCACCCCATTAGAGCTCTGGTGTTTGTAATATGTCTGGCGAACAAACTCAATATATGAAATAATTATCATTAAATCATTCTCCAGCCTTCAGGGAGGCTTATTCCCTCAGGTGCTTTAGTGCTTTGCCATGTGTTAACAGGGGTCTGAGAACAGTCAAATGGAAGTGGAAAGTACAATTTTCCTTGAATATATTCATGTATCACTTGCCTGAGCTTTCTTAGATGTGAAACTTTCAAGTTACTGTTAAATAGGAAGAATTGATTATCAATACATTCTTTTTGTTTAGCAACAAATTATTAAAGAAACAGGAAATTAATCCCATAATAAATTATATTCACCCCTCTTCCTCTTGCCTGTTTCTTATGGAACAGTAGTGCCTGGAAGCTGTGCTGTCTATAACCTGTAGCTAAATGGATTCGTACGTACAGTGAAAGACATGGTGAGAGATAATAAAAGAATTGTGAAAAACATAACAGGATTAAAAAAAAAATGATGAAATGCTCATGGGCAGCAAGATGTTTTAGTGTAATGGAGAACACAGAAACACTGCTGCTGGGTCTTGTTTCCTTAATTTTTATTTTTATTTTTTGATTGTGCCCTCCAGAGGAGAAATAAGAATTAAGATCCTAAACAACATTTGTGTCTCTGTACCCAAATATGCAAGTAGTCTCAAATCAGTGTGCTATTTACACAAATCAAATTTACTTTATCCTTAAACCACAAGACTTGAAGCCAAATCTAAGATGTCATGTGAATACCAGGTGGGGAAGGAGAGTTTAGTAGTACTTCGTGGGTAGTTGGAAGCTTTTAATCTGAAGCCTTCAAAGCTGTTTTGGATTTTGCTGTGGAGTGCACAGCCTCTGATTTCATCTGCTTTGTCCATCCAGTGTTATTCAGTAGCAGCTAGCAAACGCATATATGTAGCAATACTATGTATTGCTAATACAATAATAAAACCAAAAGCACATGTGTGTAAAAATCTTAATCTTCCAATGTATCTTTTGCTTGCCATCAACAGAGTTCATGGAGGTCCCTGCAACTGTAAACTCTGAGATGGTATTTATTACACCAGTGGAATGGGTTTCAGCTCCATAAGTGTTTCTTACTTGGAACAAACAAATACTACTGCCCATAACAGGGTACGGCTGATAAGCAGTCATCTCTGCTACTACAGCACTGTAGCTGATAAGTGAATGTGGATTTGACTAAGGACAAGTTTGTGGAGAATTGAATCACAGCAGGTGAACTTTCCCAAGTTGGAACTTAACCAGGAAGTAAAAGTTGACCTTCTTTTTACAAATGTGCTCCAGGATCTTTAATAACTGGGAGGAATCAGCACATCTGCTGAATCACAGTTCTCTTGCAGTGATTCAAAAGGCACAGCTTTCAAGTTTTGAGTGTGGTTTTTTTTTTGCAATTAAAAGTTCTATAATATATTCAAATGTCAGTTGAAATCCATTACTTTTCAAAGATTTCAGTTATTAATTATCTATAGGCACAGAGTAGAAAAAAACCTTAATTTGTTTCCAAAAATTCTGAAAATATCTAGGAAGATTATTTCATAGAAGAAAGTTAAAGTTTTAGGTAGGTGCTTTGAAAATATTACTCCAATCCACTGAGCATTTCAAGCTAATTTATTTGGGAAAACACCTTTACTCTTCACCTAGGTTAATCTATCACATATTATAGATGATACATATTTATTTTCATTAGTCTAATTTGTATATTGTTGACACTATTACAGTATGAAATTAATTTCACATAAAGGATTGACTAGAGTAAAAGCTAACAAAACAACTGCAATGGGGAAAAAGAAAAAGCCACAAACCAAAATGTAACTTTTTGCCCCCTATAGCTTTGGGTTTTATACATGTAAGCTGATTTAACACAAATCACTGTCCAATAAAAGCTTGCTTGTTGGACTATGAAGACAAAACTTTATGGCTTCCTCCACATATTTAGATTTGCTTGAGTAGCAGAAAAATCAAGAATGCTACTACTTGAGTTAATTTCCTTTAAAGCATTGAGTGAATAACTAGAATTTCCTGCATGGAGAAGGCATGATTAACCTGGGAAGACTGCTGTTCCTCCAAAAAAGGCCCTGCCCTCCCCACCAAAAAATAAAACAAACAACACTAAAAAACCCAAACAACCCCAGCAAACAAACAAAAAAACGCTGACCAAAAAAAACCCAAAAAACAAAACAGAAACCAAAGCATCAAAACAAACCAGCCCACAGCAATCTCATTTAATTGCTAAGGGGAGTAAAAAATTCTGTCTTTGGGAGGAAATATTATCATTCACATTTGTCCCTAATGGTGTGTACAGTATGGAGATACTAAAACTCTTCTTAAAGGAGCAGTGAAAACCCTTAACTGGTCACTTGCCTTCTCTGGGAGAAGGTGAGCTACCCATGGACCAGAACTTCTGTGCTTGTGACTCCCTGTAAGATTCCCAAGGGCTGCCAAGTGTGTGTGGTGTTGTGTGACAAGGAAGTTAAGGGGGAAGAGTCTGTTATCCTCTGATGTCACAGGCAAACATGGGAGATAGCCTTATGGTTTTACTCTAACTATTGGGTTTGTGCCACATGTTGCTGCCTGTGAGCAGGTGACACTATGTGACTCGCCAGAAAACTCTCCTACCCTTTTAGTGACCATAAGCTAAATGAAAGCAAACAAACAAAACAATAAACACACACACCATCAGACAAAAAGACCACACAAAAAAACCACAAACAAAACAAACCACCAATCCCCCAAAACTTGAAAGTAGATGCTGTTTGCATTGTTTGGAAATACATGCTTTCTTTTAAAATAATACATCAGTTTATCACATGCAGATTTCTCTGTTCACTCCTTGGTGCAATGCTTACCAAATGATTTTCAGATCTTTGAAATGGTCTACACAAAATGCAATCCTCTTACGAAGTTATTTAGCCTTACTCTTACTAGAACTATTTTTTTGGTCTGGTAATAGGCTAGAAATATAAATCCCATCTGTAATTTCTGAATCTATAAATTGCTCATTGTGAAGGAAATACATTTTTTTTTCTATAGAATTGATGGATTGGTGGAACATAATTGCTGTTGTAGTTAAGTTTTCTTTGAAATTGACTTCCATACTGTTTAAAGTAGTTACAGCCTCCTTAAGAGTAGACAGACAAGAAAAGTGCAAGACATCTACAGCTGAAAGAGGGATTTGATAAAAAAATTCTGATGGTACACAGCTCTTATATTTACTTGTATTCTTTTTAATCTGAAATGGAGTGGAAAATGCTGAATTCCCTCTCTGCAGAGTACTACACACAGACATGCCTTATGTATACTTGAGCATTAACACTCTTTGCAGTTAACTGTTCACATACACAAGTCAAAAATAACTGTAGTGCAGATACCATTTTGTTTTCCTCCTACAATGAAGACTTAAAAAAAGGATTGAACATAATTATCTGCAGTGACACATAATGAAACACATTTATTTTGAACAAGACATTAGAAGACTGATTGAATTTACAAGAATAACAGTTGTGGTAAGTGAAAGTTGTAGAGATGTTGCCTTCATTCTTTTCATAGGTAACTTAGACTTGTTTTCCTTTTATTAGGAAATTAGATGGTTACTCAGCTGGACTGTCCCTGGGTCTTCCAAAAGAATTATTTGTTAATGGCTAAGGAGGGATTTCACTGCCAGGCACATGAGGAGGAAGCAACACTTGGCAACAGTTCCCAAGATCTGTTTTCATACTCAACATGCATATTGGCAAGAGCTGAAATTACCACCACATCTCTTAAACAGTAAGAGGAAGGAATGTGGGTTATTCATCTATCATGTGATGGTTTAAATATATATCTTTTTTTTTAATTACAGTTCATGTTTCTCCTCCTGCCTTGTACTGGTGCTTTCCAGAGTCATTTGTTAGGTATCTATACACCTCCTGTGGCTTCATCACCTCCTGTCAATGTCATTCATATAAAAAAAAAAAACCCAGTGAACCTCAAGTCTTAATGTCCCTTTTAGGGGAAAGTATGATCTGATGAAGTCATAGCAGGGTTAATGGACACTGAACTAATCATTACCTTTTTCAAGTGTCTTAAGGTGGTCATAATTAGTGTATGCCCTTGGAGTGCTCGTGCTGCTATGGAGTTTTGCCTTAAATGGTGAGAAGTGTTACACTGGTGCATGGTACCTGTCAAAGAGCAAAATGAGGTGTTGGTAGTGATGAGGCAAGGTGACTCAAGATTAAGTCTTCTATGCATGTGTAACTTTGTTTCAGAACCTGAAAGCTGTGATTAATTTGGGGTCAGGGTTTTGTAGACTGGAGCATGTACGATGAGGGAGATCTTCACATGGTAGCCTTGACTGTAGAGCAACCCCTTTACTAGTAGAGGTGGAAACATTTCTGTGAGCCATGCAATACAGTACAGGAATGTTACCTTGCAGTAACTTCCAAGGGCTGTTAATGCATATATCTTAGAGGATGAGTTGTTAAAACAAACTTCAGATTTCAGGCACTTTTCACTCCAAAATGCAAAGTCCTAGTTACCTCTAAACAGCAGGTTAAGGCTTCAGTCAGAACTCTCAGCTCACTTAAAAAGGACTCAAATACTTGAGAGACAAATTCTAAAACCTCCAAAAACATAGTGAAGTTATCATAAAGATTTGGGGTTTGCTGATGGTGACAGTTCTAGTAACATTTTTTTGGTCATGTAATTTCTCTGTTTATGGAAAGGAATTTCTCAGCATAGTAGACCTATGGCAGGGGAGGAGCACAGAAAACTTACTCTCTCATCTCCTTTGTTTATAACAGTAAATTTGGTGAATCAAAGGAGCTAATTACTTCAAAAAGTACTGAAAAGTATTGAAAAGGATCTAGCTTTTCTCTCTGATTCCCATAAGATTACAAATCTATGTTGATAGTGTGGATTTAGCATACAATGACCTGCTAGTTGGCCATAATTTTTTTTTTCTGAATATCTGGTGTAATTTAGGTAGTATCACCTTGCACTTAAGGTTCTCTGAACACTCTTAGTACTCTGTATATACTGTTAGTATACTGGTCTGTGAATAGTGTTCTGATAAGTATCTATTGGAAATGTACTGATTTACTTTTTTTAAACCAGTTTGGAGTGAGCAATGTCATTTTCTGACCAGAATATTTCCTTGGAGATCTGATTGCTAAATAATAAGAATCCCGAAGGCTTGAAGTACTGCTGTCATTGTGATGTTTAGAACAAGCAAGATGCCCAGGGCAGCTGTAGTCTAGGCTGTTACTAGGGTTGAATGGAATAGAGGAAGCAGTATGGGTTAATGATGTCTGTGAATTTATGGAAAATGCCTTCCGAAATAAGCTGGATTTTTTTTCCCCCCGACTCTTTGATTGGGGCAAATATTTCTTATTGTGAAGGTACGTGATACATTTCCGTCTTATGCTGGATAACACTCTGGGAAGGAAAAATATTTACTCCTGTACAGTGCCACTTAAGTACACCTGAGAAGAGATGAATAGTTGTTATAGTTCAAAACAACTATTGAAAGGATTTGTATTTGAAGAAGGAATAGCTGCAGGGGATTTTGATTTTGACTGGTGTTATGTCCAGTGTCATTCAACATATCTAGCAATGATGTGAAAATGAAACAAAGGGGAAGGAGATTTGGGGTCGACAGGAGTGAGTTAATGAATAGTGAAGCACAAATAATTCTGAAGAGTCAACAAAGTTTTGCAGTTTAGATTGTTCTGAGAAAAGAGACCCAGTTCAAATAATTTGTCATTAAAACACAGCACGGGTTTATGGATGGGGAACCCCACAGCACAGAGCACACATAGTCACGAATGGGAGAAGGCACTGGCTTCCTAGCTGACCATCATCTTGATTTGAATATCACTCTGTTTGCTATTCTCCTTGAATATGCAATCAAAGTTGAGTACAAATACAGAGGTAACTTACCTTTCTGACACCGATTAAGTCAATATTAATGCTAATGGGAATTTTAGTGTCTGTACTTAAAAACAAATGGTAGAGTCGAGCAAAATGGAGAAAGGCAATTGCTCCTGGAAGTTCTGAAAAGATAAAATACTCCTGTAGAGAAGATGTCATCTGTTATTTATCTATTTACCCAATATAATTATATTGGTATGTACACAACTTATCTAATATAGGAAAGTCAGGAGTGATTTTTACCGATTCATTCTGACAAGTAAATCACTCGGTATTGAAGAAGTTTGAAAGAGGAGATTTTGCCAGTGGGCAGTGGTAGGAAAGAAACTGAAGCATATTGGTGTTTTGACTTTTTCCATATGTGAGAGAGTAGTCTTTGGAACTTATTGTCAAAAGTAATTGGTTGGTTTTCTGTTTTGAATGACTTCACAAGAAGTATTGGCATCTTGAGGAAAATAATCTTGATAAATATACGGTACCAGATCTAGTGGGGAAAGGTAGCTGGGGAAAAGTGCATTGTTCGTAACGCGCAGGAAGTCAGATTACATCATCTAATCAAATCATTTCACTTGAAACGCCCAAATCTATGCTGCTCTGAGGTCAAATCTAACTCCCAAAACCCCAGGAAATATGTACATAAACCCCCATATGTAATAAAAATATGAGTTATATAAAAATATTTCCATTCATATCTAGACGTTTGAAGTAATGTCGTTGATGGCATTTGTGTGTTAGTGGACTGGTGGTAGTAATTTAGAAGACACATGGAAATGAAGAAGGCTTTGGTAAATTTGTTCTAGATGGTCTCCTGCACAGGAGCATTTGGCCCATGAAAGAATATTCTTAAGGGCTTTGAAGAGATGATTATTGTGCTGAGCTTTATCTTGCATTTAAAAGGTCGTTTTTTTCTCCTTTCACATTACAAGCTTGCCCTTTAGTTCCTTTTGCAATTAGACTTAATTACTACACTTTGTGTTGTATCTTTTATCTTTTACATATGTTCTCATAATATTAAATTAGTGATTCCATAGACAAGTTATGCAAAGTCAGAAGTGTGTGCCTTTGGAGTGTTGAAAAAAATTAAGTATGCATAATGAACAATGAAATTATCTGTGTTGGCATCATGCTTGCTTGGTTCTGTACTTTCATCATTTCTGTTGAAGTGGAAGAACCTGGAGCAGTTTCAGGGCAACATACATTAATATCTATTTCCTTCAGCATACCATTCTTGCTATGGTTTAGTACCTGGCTTTGTATTCCTTTCTGATTTTATTGTATGATCACAGTTCTTCCCTCCCCCTCTGCCATCTTTCACAAATAACTGAAGCAAACGTGATAGGATTTTGGCAGACCATCTGTTATGTGTGGTATCACATCCCCAACAAAGACAGAGTGGTCTCATGATAAACAAGTAGACAGATTAAGTACTTTATGTTCCTAAACCTTGGAAAAAACAGCCTTTTCCTTTCTTTCCATTTCAACCATATTGGCTGGATAACAAAATCACTCTCTAGCATTTCACTGTTGGTGATGATTATGTCAGAAGTCCCGAGTAAAGAGGTGATGATCAAAAAACCTCAACCTTGTGATATGAGATACAGTTCAAGTCATCTTGGTTTAGTGACTCTTCTGGGTAAAGTCAATAGTATTTGAAGAGAAGCTTCTAATGGTAAACAACTCTTCTGCAACCAGCTCTACGTTTTTTAGAAACTTTACTCGTTGTATGCAAGAGTAGATGGACTTTTGAATTATTATCAGAAAAAATATTTTATCAGTACAAATGATAGTCCAGGGGATTTTGTATTCTGTCTTTCATTACTGTTAAATACAGCTTTATCCCAACAATGGAAGTGAACGCTATTTACTCTCTACTTAATGGTAAGACAGATAAAAAGGTTTGCATTTATCAAAGAGAAAAGTTTGTGTGGTTTGAAGTTGCTGTGGCAGGCTTCCAAGTTCATCTTGAAAAGCTGAGTTTACATCATTGACCTCATCTCTTTCTTGGAGTCATTACGTTCCATACAGGGTGGTTAACCCTAAGCCTGATGAGATGATTGTTCACAGCAGGAAAATCTTACGTGGCATTTCCATGCAACTTGTAGCCAAGCTGGCAATATGGCTTTGATCCACATGTTCCCCTGCTTACAGTGGGCGGCAAGTTGTGCGGCTGAGATTTGGGCTGCTTTAACACTTTAACATCCTACAGAGGTTGAAGGTAGATCTGAAAGTTGAAGTCATCTTTGTATTCTTCAACTCAGGTTTCTGGCTGTGCTTAAGGAAGTGCTTCATTTTTGCCATCTGTAGAGAATTATGACCTCTTTTTACAAATCCCTACCAGAGCCCCAAGGTGATAAATGGGAAAATCCCCCCAGGTTTTCACTCGGTCTTACAGTTCCCAGTTCTGATTCTTCTGCCTGTTCTGATAGACATTTGATGTAACAAGGAAAGGGATACCTGAAACTGGAGAAAAATTACTGACTGGGTTCTTTTGATATTATGGCATAAACCACAAATTTGTCAGCCAGCTGCAGGTTAGTAATACTTAAAAACTCTTTCATTAGTTCCATAAATATAAAGATCTCTTGATATTTACTATATCTTCTCTAAAAAGGGTAGGTCATACTTAGGGATATTACTGTAATTTAGATATTGGAGGAGAAAGCTTTCAAGTGTGAGCTACTAAATGTATTACCCACTTTCATTTTGCATTCATGCTTGTGACAATGCAGCATTTATTTTCCCTCCTTGTAAAACAATTCTATTCCCGAGGTCTGCTCTACTTGTGGTTTTTTTTTTTTGTACACACCGTTCTCTCTTTACTTGCTGTGAATTTCTGAAAGGTATTTGGAACGTGCTCATCAAGGAGGTCCATGAGCTATTTCATACTTGGAGTACATGTGAAAATCAGTCTCATTTCTTCAGCAGAAGTCCATGCAACCCTGCCACGCATTCCCTTTGGTAGTAAGAGCTGTTGTAGATGAACTATTCTGTTAGTTTGAAGAAGTTTCGAAACGCAATATGAGCCCTTGTTTTGCAACTCCAGGTTTTCTTAGTGGTTTTTGATAAGCCCTTGGTACTTGGTTGGTTTATAGCTTTTAGTATAATTCTCAATTGCTTTTCTGTCATATCCATCAGGGAAAAGCAGTTCTTAAACTGGTCTGTCCAGCTGCTCAAACCAGAACGATTAATTGTAGACCAGTTAAATGTAGAGTACTGCACATAGAACAGATATTTTTACAGGGTTAAAGCTTCTCTTGGCCTCTCTAAAATCTTCATACAGCCTTTTTCTTGCTTTGCAGAGTACTGCTGTTCTGCTGTAGTTTAATACACTGGCTTGGGACATGAACAGTCCCAGGTTAGGGAGAGTTTGTCATGGAAGCAACATCTTCTTTACTGTTCCTTGGCACTGCTAAGTAACATAGAAGTTAAGACTCTAAAACATTTCACTACAGTAGAAATCGGGTGCCACAGGACTTGGTCCACTTCTTTGAAATATATTTGTAGACCTGATGTGTGTTGCCTTAAACACATTCCCAGCCTCTCCCCTAAGCTGTGCCCTAGACTTGGCAATTGAATATGCTTCTGTTGTTTCTTCAGGGAATAGGTCAAACCCACACGTGCAGGCAAGTCTCTTTAGATTTGTCAGAAAGTATTCAGCAATCAGCTTCACTTTCCAGTTGATTTCTTGTATTGATTGTGTTATTTTAGTATAGCAATGTGAATGTATGGTTTTTTGTTGTTCTTTTCAGGGTACTCTTTTATTCTTAGAAGAACCTTTTATTTTCTTCTGAGTCTAGTGAAGAACAATATTGCTAAAACTTCTGAACACTGGCAAAATTATGCCTAGAGATATACTATGAGAGCAGAAGGATTTCAGTCTTCTGTTCTTCGACAATAATTCAAAGGACTTTGAATGAAAGGCTTTGATAGTACCAAACAAAGAATAATGTACTTACTGACATAAAATTTGTTAATTGGCTTTAGATTTTCACATATATATCCCAATCTGTGAAAAGCCACATGTTTTTCTCTTTTAATGTTGAATCTGACCAGCTTTTTTATTTTCTAGCATACCTAGTTCTTACAAGAATTTATCTATAATGGAGACTTGGAGAATTCAGTTCTTATTTAGTCAAAGTTAATTAGAATATGACTAAAGCTGTTATTGTTTGAAATGCGCCTATCATAATCTCTAGGCACATGTACATAAATTAATACATAAAAATGGCCTCATTGTCAAATAAAGAGAATTTAGCAACCTTCTCTTTGCTTCTGCAGCCAGCCCCTCAGGCAAAAGCCTGAATAAATAGATAAGCCTTGCAGCGTGCCCTGAAGGCTTGTAACCATGGACTCTGCCAGGCTGGTGGGGTTAGGGAATTTGAGAGAACCTTGCCATCGGGCAAGAAAACATAGGCATGTCACGTTGTCGGTGATAGCAGGTCAGCTGACCTCAACTTCAGCAACAGGACAGACAGATTTTGTGTTTTGAGGGTTTGTAACTCCAAGCAGCACCTTGAAAGTTGGTGATGTACACTGTTAATTACAACGTGATGCTGCTCTAGCATTTATTTACTTATTTGCTAGAGGCATGGCTGTCAGAGGATGTAGTATTTTTCAAACTTTTTCCACCTGGAATAGCAATTTATTATTTTGGGAATAAGTCATGAGGCCCCAATAAATACAGGGAGGTGTTGTCTACTTAATTTACAAAATCTTGACTTTTAAAATTTGAGCCTATATGTAGCATTTATGATTTAGTATAAAAAGGAAAGACAGCAAACCCCTTATGGTTATTGCCCCAGGTAGGATAGACTGTAGTGCTAAAGTAGCAAAGGAAGAGAGCTCTTTATTCATATTGCTTTTTCAATTATTAACATGCAAGTTTGCTTTTATTTTGGCCTGATATATTCTTGAGGAAAAGTAATCAAAATAGAGCTGAACACTGGGAAATAATCATAATAGCAGAAAAATATTCTTTTCCATTCTTACCATAAGGTATCTCTATTATAGATTGTCCATTTCAATTAGTTTTTCTTTAATATGGTTGGTTAAATATATAGCAGAAGGAAGGACTGTGTTATTGAAGACTACTGCTCCACTGATTAAAAATGTAAGTAAAATTTTTATTTGACTAAGAAATAGTACAGCACTATTATAGAATTTATGCTGAATAAAACAATGAAAATTTAGTAATCACACATTAGTATAAATGTGCTTTTAATGAACTGAGGGCATAGCACTGAAGTGGAAAGGAAGAAAGAAAACTCAGTGAAAACCAGTCCTTGGTTATTTTGAACAGGATCTGCTGGACATGACTAATGTGGTGAGCAGCCTCTTGTACTTCTGAGGCTAATGGTAAGTCAGCTCTTGATTGCCAGGGAAAGCTTATCAAGAGAATATAATTCCACTAATTTATTCCAGTTACTCTAAAGGTTAATGCCATTTACTATCCCTCAAATAAGTATACAAATACTGAATGCAATGCAATTTGATGATGGGAAAAAAAAAATAGTAGAATAGTGAGATCTTAATGAAAAAGATATAAATCAAAAAGTAATTTGCATTCCCCTAGACAGTGATAGGAGTCTTACTGATTTCACTTGTCTGGGAGTTAAGTTCTGTGTGGATTGTGTTTGTGCCTTTTTAGCTATTTTTATGCATGGTATCTTAAATGAAGTGGGACTTTAGTATATTTCTCAGGGCCAAGTATCATAGAAGCATAGAACTGCTTTGGTTGGAAGAGACCTTGAAGATCATTAAGCCCAACTGTTCCCACGGCTCTACCAGGTCACCACTAAACTGTGTCCCTAAGCACGCCATCTACACAGCTTTTAAACACCTCCAGGGATGGTGACTTAACCAGTTCCCCAAGCAGCCTGTTCCAGTGCTTGTCACAGTAGATTGTATTTGGATTAGATGTTTTAAAGAACAAAATATTTTTTTCCCAGTTTATTACCATTGGAAATCCCGTGTTCTTTTTAGTAAGCTAAGCCTGCCTTTTGTAAGTAGCAGGTAGAATAGTGCTTTTTGATAACCAGATACTGACCACAGTAGGACAGGTACTGATGGATTTTGAAAGAGCAGAGCTTCTACAAGGCATTCACAAAAGACCATTTCTTCAAAGCCTGAAAATGAAAACAAGAGCTGAATATCAAAATGTACAAAGCATATCTTGAACTCAGCCTCATATTTAAGATTAGAGAATGAGTAAATAATTGGTAGTAAAAGAGATAAGCCTTTAGTGCTTCAGCAGTGAGCACTACACTTTTCTCAGTAGGTGTAAAAGCTAATGTGAAGTGACATGTACTGCTAACTTGGCACATAAGAAATAGCACGGTACTATCTTGGTATTTTGTGAGCAAGTTGAAAGCTAAAAAGCCATTTATCCCCTTTTCCAAAGTAGTAAATAGTTTGCTTTTGGAGTGACTTCTGCATAGGTCAATATCTAACTATCATTTTGAAAGATAACAGGCTTCAGTTGCTTTCTTTAAAACTTACAGTCTATTTCCACAAATGATGCTAGAAGACTTGTAATAGGGAGTTGAATACTGTTATAAAGCTGAGACAAAACCATGTGACAAGCAGGAAGGAACTCAGTGCTTTTTGTGTGTGTGTGATATCCCTGAAATTTTGAAATAAATATGTGCTATAAAACAAAAAGCCAAGAAATCCCCACAACAAACCAAAACCAACTGAAATAAAAACCAACAGAACCTTGACTTATCTTAGAACACCACTTAACTAAGCACAAGAGGAAATAATATGCCATTATTTATGGGTAAGCTTAAATTATTCAGAATCCTTAGTATATATGCCAGCTAGAGATCTACTTACAAAGTGTGGAACTCTTCGATGGAAAAGGCTTGACTCAAACTGGTTTGTAGAGATACTGAATCAGTTCTTTCTCTGTAGGGCTAAAATTAATATAATGGTGTAGTTCAACATTTGCTTATAAAAATATATCTTAAACCAGCTAGTTCTGACTGGTTTATAAGTAGATCTTCTGTAATGATTGGTGATGTCTTAATTTTATTTGGTATCCAGTAGTATTGTTATTCTTTCACATTAGAAAAGACCCTGGTTCTCTTATGTGTATATATTCCATCCTTATACTGACTTGAGCTTTTGTGTATGTGACACCTCAGTCAATATCTGGGATGTCTTTTTAAAGACAAATTTAGCCTGGTAAATCAAGATGATTAACTTAAATAGATCTTTCCCAAAACGTGGCCTAATTCTTCTTCCAATTCAGTAGGTGACATTTTTACTCATGAGATGATTTTTATAAAGAGATATTTTCATGATCTCAATACTTTTCCTTTCAGAAAAATATTTTCTGCAGTTCTAGTTTGAAACCGACAACTGATTATAGTGTAGAAAAATTTTCAAAAATCTCATGTTTTCCAGGTAAATTTATTTGTACTTCAGTAAAGTACAGCAGTGCAGAAAAATGTATTAACCCAGTGGTCAAAACAGGGATGGAAGTCCCTGAGAAATGTCAGAAAATATTTATTTAATATTTAGAATCTAGTGGCTGGAATTGACTTTGTTTTTTTTTCATTCAAGTAACTCGGATTAAAAAACC
>JANHFX010020256.1:185590-216718 GCA_027560015.1 Chloroceryle amazona
CATTCAAGTAACTCGGATTAAAAAACCCCACCTACTCACTAATATTTTAATAAATATATTAATATACACTTGGAAAGCTACAATTAGCAGAACCAATCTAGACAATTAAAAAACAACAAAAAAAAAAACATTGCAGAGAACAATACTGTGTTCATGTGCTTGATAGTCTCCCTTTCAACTTAATGTACTTTCTAATCACATTGCACACACACACCTAGCTTTAGAAGTGTGTTTAAGATGAAAGACAGCTTGTACTAAAACCACTTTTTTTTTTATTTAAACAATGCATTTAGCAGAAATACATAGGAATATAATGCTTCAAAAATAGAGAGATATAAAGTGCCTCAACTGGGTCACTTCTCACCCAAAAGCTGAAAGCTGCGTCTCTATGTGGAAAAAAATCCCAAATTCTTGGGATAAGGCCTCCCTGTGAAAAATCTGTGAACTTTTACAAGGAGAAAGTCAATAACATCAGGAATCTTGAAAATAAATGGCTCTTCATAAACTATGGAGATTTTTCTTGTATCATGTGTCTGTCTCTTGCTGCAAAGAGCTCTGGTTGTTGGCTTCTGAGTGACTGAACTGTTGTGAATGCTTTCATGGGAATCAACTCTATTACTTGATTCAAAAGGGAGCTCTGCTTAAGCAACATAGAGATAGTCATGTGTGCAAATTATTTTAAGGGTTGGCCATATGACTTATTTGTGGAAGATGAATTTGATTATCTACCCTAAATGAGATAAAAATTATGCAAGCACCAAAGAAATCATGTCATGGATTCTTGTATCTCTTGTGTCTACTCCTTGGCTTCTTGGTGATCCATAATTCAATTCTGAGTGTGTTTTTTCTCCTTGAAAAGCTCTATTGAGCTTTTTTCATTCCTGTTGGTTTTTGTTGGAGCAAATGAAACTTATCTGAGGTCAGTTCTTGTTGTTGCTGTCTTTTTAGTTGTATTTATGATATTTTTCATAAATCATCAAAGTATAGTACCAAATACTTTCACTTCAAAACATAGGGGTATTTTTAATGACCTTAGAAGAATAGAACCGATTCCATACTGCATTTCTTACTTTCCAAGTTATAAAAGTTTTCCATTGTCTTCAAAGATGGATGGCAAGATTCAGTATCATGCTATGAAGAATGGTAGTAATACAGTGTTTCATATATTAATGCCTTTCATACATACCTGTCAACTAGAAGAATAATTAGGCATGAAAACATGTTTTCAGATTCAATTGCAGAATATAACCCTTTTAAGAAAATGGTCTGATTTGCTTTCATAAGTAGTATTGACTATGGTGAGTATATACAGCTTCTCCAACTCACTAATATTTTGAAATATATTCCATATTTATTTCAATATCCTGACCTCGATATTCAGTACTCCAAACCATAAAGTGCTGGCATGGTTTTACCCTGCTGTCTATTTCAAAAGCTTATGTCGATTCTATTTTCTCATTATCTTATGGAGAATAGTTTTAAAATAAAACCCTTCCCTGAAAGACTCTGTTTTCATGAGCTAAAATTTCTGCTTCGTACTGTGCCTCAACCATACAGGATTCATGATACTTTAGCTACGCTAGTTCTGCAGTAGTTCAGCAGAGTATTGACATGCTTAAAAGTGTTTGGATTTTTACATGGAACCTAGTGGTTCTCTTCTGCAGGTAGCTCCTTACTTTGGAGGAACTTGATTCAGAGGAAGTGTGTAGACTGTGGGCTTGCATCACTGTTACTAACCCCGTGGATGACTGTTGTAAGTGTAGGTTATAAATACCAGGCGTTGGTCAACTTCCTAATGGCATGCAGAGGCAGGTAATGCGTAGTCCTCTCAAGCTAACCCTGGTGAGACAGGCATACCACTTTGAATCTCTGCAGAAGATGGTGCCTTGTAAAGAACAGACATTCTTTGCATTGATGTAGGATGTGTTCCTTCCCCAGAAAGGGGTAGCTTCGTGGTTAGCTCTGAGTACTCATGGGAGATGTCCATGCCCCCCTTCAACCTTTTCCCAAAGAAGAAAGGAAAAAGTCTATTAACAGTGAGTTTCATGTTTGTTAAAAACAACTCTCCTAGATAATAGCAAACATGCTGCATAACCCTGGATAGTGGGGGGAAGTGTGTCTTTAGGGAATGGCAATACCACCCTTTGAAGACAGGAGAGAGTAATGGATATCTCGAGACTGCATAAACTAGTAGTGTTGCTTAAGGTAAGACAACATCCCAGTGAGTTTCAACAATAATTCAATAGTTATGTCTCTGCTAGGGTTTTAAACTGGGATATAAGTAAGAGTTCTGCACCAGATGGTCTAAGCTACTTGGCACATCACTTTAGAGGGACAAAGGTCAATACATGGACTCGCTTTTAGCCTCTGATACGGTAGGTGTTGTCCTTTGGAAGCCCCACTTCCTTAGTGCCACTGTAGCAGTGAGTCAGCTCACTGTGCAGGTTGGGTTTATTCTCCTCATTCTCTTTTCTGATTTCTGAATTGGTAGCTGCTTCTGGGAAGTCTTTTTAGGGCTTTAATAGCAACTTCTAGATGATTGCTGTCAGAGCTTCTTCAGAGGGCAGTGTGTTCAGTTGTGTTTCTGAAATCTCCACAATTATCACATGGGCTAAGACTTGTGTGGTACACAAGTGTTAGAATTATTTGTAAGGTATTTAAAGGGTCAAGGATAGTTCAATCCATTTCCTGGAGAAAAGTATTATGACATTGCACAGAAAAGTGGTTAGCCATTTAAAAATTCATACCACAGCTGAATGCCTTTGATGTGCAAGATGTGAATATTCATTCCAATTCTAATTTCTTTTGACTCTCCTACATTATGTTATTAAAACTTTTTTCCTTTAAAAACTGAGGAATAGTCTTTTAATGGGGTGTCAAAGCCAGCATCATTTTTTGTAGTGGTGAGAGTGACATGATGTTTCTGTTTTCTCGCTTTTGATGGAAATAAGTCACTCTGCAGTGATATCTAAAAGTTTTTACACATCTTTAGGCTGTTTAGTTGATATTCTTGAGCTAACTGAGGCTGGGAATGAAGAATGCCAATATCCACAGTTCAGAGAATATCTTCCCTTCAGTTAACTGCTGAGATCCACTAGTGGTTTCTTACTAGGGGCATTATGTGTCAAAGTCTTGAGACAGAGCTGCAGTACCTCCATCTCAAGAAGTTGGAGGCAGTTGAGGGAACTAGAGTTGACTAGGTACTCGCTATGACCACCCCCCCTGTAAAGATTAAGAGTTAATGTCTGGTTAAATGCTGTAAGGAAATGAAAGGAAGATATGTTCTCCCAGGCATTTCTATCCTAAACTTAAGAGATAAGGAAGTATAATCATAGAATCACAGAATGGTAGGGGTTGGAAGGGACCTCTGGAGATCATAGAGTCCAAACCCCTGCCAACGCAGGAACACCCAGGGCAGGCCACACAGGAACAGATCCAGGTGGGTCTTGAAAGTCTCCAGAGAAGGAGTCTCCACCACCTCCCTGGGCAGCCTGGGCCAGGCTCTGTCACTCACAGTGAAGGAGTTTTTCCTCGTGTTGAGGTGGAACTTCCCGTGTTTCACCTTGCGACCATCACCTCTTGTCCTATCACAGGGCACCACTGACAAGAGCCTGGCCCCTTCTACTTGAACCCCACCCTGCAGATATCTGTAAACATTCATAAGATCCCCCCTCAGGCTTCTCTTTTCCAGGCTAAACAGCCCCAGGGCTCTCAGCCTTTCCTCGTGAGAGAGATGTTCCAGTCCCTTCAGCATCTTTGTGGCTCTAATTATCCTCTGGGTGAAATAGGATAGAATAAGTGTTGTATGATTGTACGAGTGTAGGCACTCCTTTCTCTATCCTTGTTGTTGTCCATTTTATTGTAGGTACCAGTAGCCCTTTAGGCTCCCAGCTCCCAGTTGCTTGGATTTTACTAACTAGTGATAACCACCATCTTTTTATGGTGTTTCTTGTGCCGTTTTCCTTATGGCAGGATTAGCACCACATCATCCAATTAACTTCCTATGCTCACACTGTCTCTCATCTATATGTATTTGCTGGTTTGGTCCAGAAGATGCTAACCAGGAACATTTGGCCTTTTGATGGGCAGAGAATTTTGGAGTGGGATCATCATGTTCTTTCCTTTTCCTTGCTTCAAGCCCAGTATTTGTGTGTGTGAGAAAAACCACCAACAAAAAAACCTCACAACTACTCCCCCAACAAAAATGAAAAGAAAAACACACACACCCCCAAACCATCAAAAAAATAAAACCCAAAAACTTGATAGTCTGTGCTCTTGGTAACAAAGTTAGCATCTCTCTCATATAAAGCAAGTGCTGGATCATGGCACTGGATTATGTGTAGTTCTCTAGATGCAATTTGAACAAACACATAGCTTTTATTTTAAGACATTGTTTTGTCAGTAAGCAGATTACTTCAGTGACAGCTTCCTTGGTGGATATCCTGTGAATCAGGCCCAAAGGAATGTGGGAAATCCACAAGAGAAGATTTCTTGTCATCTGTCAAGGCTTGTCAAAGTAAAATTAACAACTGGAGAAAAATAGGATATATATTTAGCCATAAGAATGAAATATTAAAAGGTACAGAAATATATATTGTTACATATAGATGCAGAAATATGGGAAGGTACACATATCTGCAAAACACTGGCGGAAGGAAGATGTGAACTGAAGCTTGCAACGGGTTCATAAAACCTTCAGAAGAAAAGGAAGGTTGGGAAGGCTGAGTTTTTTCATTAGGATTTTTCAAAATTGGCTAGTGCCAACATATCCTTGCCCCTGATAACATCTGTATGTGGACTTTGACTTCAGAATGAAGTAAAAGATGTTTGTTTAAAATTACACAAACTAGGATGATCACGTCACCAGTATTGGTGAGAGGTGCTGCACAAGATTCTGTCTGGGCAAACCCGCACACTTTAAAATCAGGGGAGATGAAGACCAGTAGTCCAGGTTATTACTGCTCTCTTCTTTTTAATATTTAGGACAAAAATTGTTTTTTATGGAATGGCTTAACATGCCTGTATTAAAATATTCCCATTTAGCATATAATTCCAGACCACACAGTGTGACACTTTGGCTATCCTCTTGAATTGCTGTCACAGCTGTGAAGAATGGAGTGAACACTGCCAACTATTGGTAGATAAATGGAAGGCATTACTTCCCACAACATGTGTATTAACGTGCCATATGCCAGAAGCTGGCGTATTTCATCTTATGGAAGTGCCACAGAGGATGAGATAAAATATAGCAAGATGTGTTACCAACTGCATTATTCCTTAAACTACACAAATCTTAGAAATCAGTGGTTTATTCGGTGTAATTCCGTACAATGCAATCGAAAGGAACAAAAGGAGGAAAATATTTCTGTGCACAAGAAACTTCTAGATGAGACTGGTGGCATAGGACGTGTGTACTGCAATTTAGAAATGACACGGCACTTGAAAGGGAATAACTGTGGGAACAGATGCTCATGTATTAAGCTCTCAGCCTTACATACAGCTGAAGTTTACTGCTAGGCTTGGGCAGTTTATTTTCAGGCTTGTAGGGAATCTCAATGGGATGTGTGACAAGTGGTCACCTTGTAGAAAGCAGGACTAATTTACATTTTACTTCTACTCATGCTAGGTGAGTTGTGGTGTGGTTTTTGTTTTTGGGTTGCTTTTTTTTTTTTCTTTTGAATGTGAAATGCAGCTTGATTATTGATCCTTAGAGGATACCAGGCTGACAGCTCTGAAAACAGAATGCTTTTGTTTATCCAGAGTCTTAATGTTCCTCATTTGCAAACTGGAGATCTTATCTGTGGGAAGCAGGTTTTCTCCGAAGGTTTTTTCCTCCTCTGGGATTTCCATTTGACTAACCACAAATACACCTTGGATATGCAGTTCTGCTCTCTTCTGCTTATTGGGATAAAAAAGAGTGAATCTAAAAGCTGATCTCAAGGATGTTCCCATGCATGGATATTATATTTCTTTTAGTTGTCTTAGGATTTAATCATTGTTTTCAGACACTGTGGAAGTTGAACTTTTATATACTGATCTTCAGGTTGTTCTAGATTAGTCTGATCGAGTCCACAGTGATCGGGGGGCAGTTGTGTAGCTTTGCTCATAGTTGAAGAAATTGTACTGTCTGTGAAGTAGTCAGGCCGAGAAAAGCGGTCAGTGACTTCCACACTTAAGTGTGAAATAAGATACCTAAATACTTACTACCGAGTGTTTGGAGACCTGAAACTGTAGGAGTCCTTAGTATGCAAATAGGGCGATATGAAATATATTGAATTACCATCGTATGCAGGTAAGGCAATCACTGGAGTGAACTCTTCACTGCAGTTGGGCTGGGGGCAAATTACGTTATTGTAAGGGAACTCAAAGCAATCCTGCTGTAGTAAATCCTCCAGCACCCTGTGCACCATGCTTTGCTCTAAAATTCTATCTCAGGTAGGTAGAGGGATTGCAAAATAGTTTCAAGAAGAGCTGTGTCAAGATTGTGACCCATTCTTTTGACTCTCCTAAAGAGACTATTGATTACTCAAAGCAGGTAGCCCTGGCCTGTGTTCCCTACCCAATCTCTCAGAACATTTTACATTTGCTTCTGTATGAATGGTTGACGACATCTGCATGTAGTGTGGCAATCCCCACTCAGGTCCTGGCTACTCCAGGGAAAACTGCTTAGTCTAAACAGCCTTCTAAACTATTGTTCAACACTGGAAAATTAAACAAATGTGATGAAACCTAAATTTTGCATGTTTCCAATATGGAGCATTTGAGAAAAAAAATGGTCTTGCCAAAATTTTGCTTGTAGCTAAAAACAATCTCTTATTCCTTTCAGTATGTGCTCAGTGTGGATTTGTAGTAGAGCAATTAATAAAACCTACACCCTCTTCATGTTGCCAGTATGGAGCTGTATGTTTGTGTTCTCATCTGTCATGTTACCTCTGGTGTTGTCCAACAATTAATAGCAAAGAAGGGATAGATTTCAGCTACATGTACACTTGTAGCCTAGTGTTTTCTTAAAGCTGTTATGCTGCCCTCAGGAAAAAGAACATGAAATAACAGGGGAAAGTCTCACAGAAAAGAAATATATTTTTTTTTTCATTGAAAGAAAAAACCCACCAGCAAACAACAGAAGCAAGAGACAACTAAAACTAAAGTTGTTAAAAATTAACTTGAAAAAAACTAAAATCTGTGTGCCTTTATGACCTCGCCATAGTTTACAATATCTTTATAACTACAAATATAAAGTACCATTGGCATAAGTCACAGGAGGCTGAGGCAGAGTTCAGGAATACTGGTGCAAAGTTAAAACAATCACAATTCCCTCATTATTCCCAACCCCCAGTGAAATGGTGTGCATTGCTTCAAACTATTCCTGCATCAATTAATGTATTTTGTAAAACATTCTGACATCCTCTGGAAGTCTGGAAGTCCAAAGGGTTATACGTATCTCATATTAAAACATTTTGCAGATGTTACTGACAAAATTAAATATTCTCTTCCATTTCTGAAATGTGTTTGTAGATGCTTTAATTAGATCATATTTTCCCTTGAGTATTTCATTTCCTTTAAGGCTTCTGTTCTGTGTAGTTAGATATATTCTGCAGGCCATTAAACTCTACAGCAGCCAAGATAGATTATGAGCTTCTATTCTTAGAATGACTAGACTAAATGTACTTTTTGCTGTCTTCTCTTAACCGGAATGATGGCAAGTACTTTTTAATTGTGTTTTTTTTTCCCTTCCCTTTCTCAATTGTCTAATCAAGTAGATAAATAACAAGTGTTTATGTAGATAATACATTAATAAAGCTTCACGTCTTACAGACACGCAACTGTTCCTGTAGCTCTATTTCAGGTTGGTGGGTTTGTTTTGTTTTTATGAGTTCTGGCAGGATTTAAGCTCTTTCAGCTTTTATTTCCACTTTGAATGAAAATACTGAATTCATTTCAGAAATAAAACACAGAAGAGTTAAAGTGCTGTGATTTTTGCAACCAGTCTCTTTCCAGAGTTGTAAGTCCACTTAATTGAAGTTTTTTGGGTAAATGGTATTTGCTGTACTGTGGTAGGATACCACATGCAGACTGCCTCTAAAGCATGTCCCAGGTGTTTTGTCTGGCTCCCAGGTCTAGGTATGTTCTTTGGCAGCTGCTTTGTGTGTGTAAGGACCAGATCAGTGTGGTCTAGCCTCCTGTAGGCATTTAGTTCCCAGCAGAGGAAAGTCTTGCCTTAAGCTAACTGGTCTGGGAAGTAAGATTATAGGGCTTCCATGGGAGCATGCTTACAATGGAGCATAGATAGGATCAAGAATTTCATATAGATCCGAATTAAATGTCAACAAGTAGTCTTTAAGTATTGCTAAATGTTAAGATTTATCTTTTTCTTTTTTTTTTCCCCTGTCCATTCTCCTTTGTAATGTAGATTTCTAGTTTTATCCTTGGTTTTGAATAGCATTTAGCAATCATGCAGTTAAGACACAGTTCAGATATTTATTTTTCTTAATGCTATGTGATGTGTTAAATGATTTTTGTTCTATAAGACCCCTCTCATCTTTGCTGAATGCCACTTAAACTTCAGTACTTCTTTTGTTCTCCAATGCCTGCAAAAAATGCTGGGACACTTAGGTACAGTTTATTACATTCTGTACCTGCATTAAAAATGTGCAGAGTTTTGTTTATTTCCTTCCGTATTTTGCCTGCTGATCATTCCTGAAAGTGGATCTGTTTGAATTTATAGCCACCAAAAGTATAGTTCATTGTTCATGAAATAAATAAAGAGTATCAAAAGGGACCAGGTGCCTGGATCAAAATACAGGTTCTCCATTACGACTGGGACTTCTTAAGAAGGAATAGGGGCCATGTAACATTAGCACAGATTGTTTAGAAATGTGTCTCTTAGAAATTCAAGTGGTGTGTTATTTCTCTGGCTAGGATGTCGTTTCCTCAGACAAACTACTATAAAGTAGAGTTTATGGGATAATTCAGTCCAACTGTCTTTTCAGTAGCTATTAAAGTTAACGCACTTCCAGAGTTCAAAATAGACTTAATGTGAGGAGTGAAGTATTTATGGATATTTTGTTAAATTAAAGGTTGATTTGTCACAGGCTCTTCTAACATTTATTTTCTACTTTCATTTTTTTTTGTAGTTGACCTTCAAGTATGTACTGGAGGGACTCCTTTGGGTTTTAGGTTGTTTGTTTGTTGTGGGTTATTTTGTTGTTTGCTTGGGTTTTTTTCTTAAGAGCTACTCTAGAGCAATAACCTGGAGTATTTTGAAGCTACATCGTAGAATCCCATTGGCAATTAATGTTTCTTATTAAATGTTGTAGCTAAAACCGAAGACAGAGCAGCCATGGAGATGTCTGACTTTTTCCAAAAGTTCATTAATATGTTGCAACTTTATTTTTCTCACTCGGGAGAGGCAAAGAAATGTAATATAAAAACTGAATACAGTTCAAAGTCCCTGAGTTCAATGTACTCTTATCTGCTTGTTAGTAGAGACACCTCCTCCCAGTTTGGTTACTGGAACTGAAAATAGTCTGTGTATGGGTAGCATGAGGCACAAAAAATATCTCTAACAATGAAACCTTCTTTTGAGGAAATTGCATCTATTCATAAGACACACGTATGCAAGGTGGTTTGATTTTCTCGAGTCACTGTATGTTTACAATGATTCCATACATCCAGCACTGTCACTGAAGTCATAATGTAAAGTCTATCTGAGGATGGAACATGTTAAATGACCAAGATACTTCTCATGAATTACAGCAATATAAGGTAGTTGTTTAGTATTGCAGGAGAAATAAAATGTGGTGAAAACAAAAATCTGTAACCAAAGATAAATTCCCAACTCAATTCTTAAAATACAGTTTCAAAAGCTTGTATTTATTAAAGAAATTGTAATAGGCCATCCTTGTAAATCTGTTGCGATTACAAGTTTTCCCCTCAAAAAATTTGGTTACCTACCAATCTGAATTCTGTTTAAAATTGATTTTCAGCTAAGATAAACTAAATTCTAGATCTCTTGCTTGGGGTGACACTCAATCCTTGTGCTAAGCATATAGGTCATCAATCACCAAAGCAAAAAATATTATATTAGGCTGCCACATTGTGTGCAGATAAATTTAGCATGTGGAGAGCTAATTGGTCTGCTTATGCTGAAAGACTGAAATGCAGTTATTTGGGAATTGTATAGAAGACGGTGGGCTTACCATTTCATCAGAACTGATAACAGCTTAAGCTGATCAGAAAGGATATTTGGCTCAAGTGGTTTTAAAAAAAAGTGAAACCCACTAAAATAAAATAAAAATTAAAAAAAAAAAAGTTTCCAATATATAGTCCATTTAGGAATGGAAGACTTATGATAGTGTTGTGTAGAGAGGGATGAGAAATTAACTAAAAAGAAGGG
Organism: Chloroceryle amazona; assembly: GCA_027560015.1. Classification (NCBI taxonomy): domain Eukaryota; kingdom Metazoa; phylum Chordata; class Aves; order Coraciiformes; family Cerylidae; genus Chloroceryle; species Chloroceryle amazona. The sequence goes on from JANHFX010020256.1 coordinate 195,987, forward strand.
AATAAATGTGACATGAATATCTTAAATTTCCATATGAAATGCAGTATTTAGTCATGATTTTGAAAAGGAATAAACAGAAGTTACAAGAAAGACTGATTAGTCTTTGCAAGACAAGACTACTTAAGAGAAATCTGTGTGAGAAAGGGTGTTCACTATTTTTAAATGCAAGGTCAAGCAGTGGAGTGGAACATTGACATTGTATGGCTTAAAAGATGCAGAGTTAGGAAGCTTACCTGGAGGTCTTAGTGGAAACTTCTGATCAGGGCACAATTGTGATTTGCAAGTTCAGAAAGCTACACATAGTGCAGCACCAATCAGTTTGCTAATGGCTCTTGTAACAGTCTGGAAGAATAACTAGGACTAATTGTCTTGGATTAAGAAATAGAAATCAAAGAATTGTAGGTAATTTCAAAGGATGAGAATAGAAACCTCTTGCCATAAGATGTTTAATGAGGTATATGGAAATTTACAAAGTGGTGAATGCTGTGAAAAAGAGGAGTCAGATGTTTTTCTTTTCTCTTTATGCAAGAAAAAGGGGGTGGGTAATCATTGCCTTTTCAACATGTTAGATATCAAACAAACAGGAAGAAACACTTTTAGACACAATCCGGTGTTTTATCAGAAAAAACGGTGTTGTTGAGGCCATAAAAATACAATAAATGGGTCAGTGCTGGGCTCTGACCCAGTGTCTGAGTTTTGATTTCTGTATCCTTATAGTTTACAAAGCTGAAACTTTTGTCACTTTTTTTGCCTGGTTTCTCAGCTTTGGGAGGTCCTTCCTTGTTAGCTGCAGAGTTTGATTTGGAACTATTTGGACCTCTCTCCCCTTTTCTAAGTCATTGATAAAGATACTGATCACGACCAGTATCTGGGGGATGCCACCGAGTTGCCTTCACCCTGTACAGCAGTGGTAACACCCTAGTATTTGCTTTTGATCCTTTGAACAGCATTCAGTCAAGAAATGGATGTTTCCTTCAGTCTACTGGAACCCTTTTTAATAACTTTGAAGATCTTTTAGAAATAGAGCTGTGTTCCTTTCATGGAATTCAAACAAACTGCATTTATCCTCTTGCTCAGCTACCTTATTTGTTACTGTAGATGTTACCTTGCCAGAGATGAAATTAAAACTCTCTAGTCTGTCTGAATCCTTTCTAGAACTTTGGGTTTTTTTGTGAGTTTATTGGGAAAAGACAAGTCCTCTAGCATGGTGACTGTGGTGAGAGTTTATATAACAAGTGAAAAGACACAGAATTATTTACTGTCTGGTGTTATCTTACAAAAACAGTCGACTCTATTGGAAGGGGCAGTTGGGTGTGTATTTCCTGGTTTATTTTCTTATTTCAGTGATGGTGAATTCCAAGAAGCTTCATGGCCTTTCTCATTGACTTTATGGTGTCTTGATCTAATCTAAACTGTTTGTTTCTGTATTTCTTTCTTCTGGCTGGTCTGCAGAATAAAAAAGGATAATATGAAAGTTTCATGTAAATGTCAATCCTTTTTGAGATTACTCAGAGAAGAATTTAGGAGAAATTCCTCATTAGAATAAGAAAATCCAATAGAATCTGTATTTGACTGTAGATTTGTCTATTTTAACGGTTTTGAGCCTTTGTCAAGGTTTTGCTCCCCTTCATAACTGTGTTCAGAATTTCAGGAAAGTACAAGATTTTTTTCATTTTTCTCTTTCTTGTTAACTACAAAAAAATCCTCCACAGCTCTCCTCTAAAGAACTGCTGTTGTTGTGTCTGTACGTAAGGCACAGGAAGCTTAGTTGGGATTACATTCTTTTCCAGTCTATTCACTTTAGAGCTCTCTCCCTTGGGAAGCTTAGCCTCAGGGTTTTGTGACACTGATACAGTGCTACACGATATAAGGGGAATTTTCTCCCCCTAACATTAATCCAGTTGTAATGATAGAGGAACCTCTTGGTGTTTCCAGGAGTGCCACACCTCTAGAAGTTTCTAGAGTTCACCAACTCCCTTTGTCTGCGCTTTTGCACTTAACTCTTCCACGCTTAGGAGCATTTGTCTGTACAAAACCTCTGAAACTGGACCTATGGTACCATTTGGGCAGCCAATGGCCTTCGTGCAGTTGATAGTGTTCAGTCTTTGAAGTGAGTGCATCTTTCCTAATCGCCCTCTTCGAGGCAGTTGGTGGGAGGAATGTTTTAACATGTTAAATAGTCATTTGTTGTTATCCTTTTATCACACATGTGAGTAAATAATAACATCATTTAAAATGTCTGGAAGTTAACCAGAGTTGCTCTATAGTATCCTTGGATTGAAAAGGAAGAAAATGGTGTGTTTTCTGTATTAAAAGAAAAAAAAATGGCAATTCCTTATAAGATTTTTCTTAGCTTTTCTAAGCAGCATCTTATTCTTTTTAAGTCTATGTTTGGTAGAAGACCTTTGGATAAAAGTCATTGTTTGCAAGTAGGATGGGTATTTATGAATTGGTTGTGAACCAGAACATTCCTATGTATATGACCAGACTGTGTGCAGTGGCTATGCTGTTGAAGTGCACAGTCCCAGAAATATTCAGCTAAATTTGCTGTCAGTTACATCAGTACAATTTAGAAAAAACAAACAAAACAAAAGAAAACACCAAGCCCAAAACAAAACACAAACCAACCCCCTCCAACAAAAATCTCTGTAGGTATTTGAATTCTGCACTGGTGCGAGTGAAATGGAAAATCTGATCCTGGAAGGCTTTGATATTCATAATGAGTACTCAGTGAATATTGAGCACCTAATTAAAATCTATGCTTGTATCAGTGCTCTGGATTGCAATGTGTTCAAGCAAGCTACCACCTGCTGGTATCAGAAGTGTACCCAAACAGGAGGAGATTTTCTCAGACCATTGAGATGACAGTCTGCTTCCATGTCTCTTGACAGAAAGGCAGACATACGTGTTCTCCTTTCACGATGTACTGTTGTCTGAAAGGAATGAAGTGCTACTTGCATCTTTCACTCTTAGACAAAACCCTTAAAGCAGTTTCTCAGGAGTGGTTAGCAACATTCAAGTGTTGATCCAGCCTCTACTGGTGAGCCTTCAAAACCACAAAAAGGAGTTGCATACCTTCAAAATACTCTTCTTCCAAGTTAACCTCAAAAATTCAGAGCTTTTCCTTGAGGATAATTTCAAAAGGCTCTTCGGCTCAAATGCCCACGGAGTGCAAGTTTTACTGGTCTATATATTGAGGAAGACTAGGTGGTTAAAAGTTTCAGCTTAGCTAGTGTTGGCATTTCTCCTGTATTGCACAGGGACACACTAAAATTGAAAATCAAACTATACACGCTTTATCATGCTGCTTTCTGGCATATAACATACAATCTTGGTACTCCATGAAAAAATCAGTTTGTGGTCCCAATTCTACTTCACAAATTTCTTTACAAATTTCAGAAATCCTTCAATTCAGGTTTGTTTTGGTTTTTTTTTTGTGACAGATGCAGAAAAGAAAGGACTGTCATCTCTGCAATTATTTCTTCTCCTTCCTACAAGCTCACAGAGCCATTGATCATAGCATTTGAACATAAAATTATGAGGCAATTATCTCCAGTAATAGCCTCAGTGAAAATCACAGGGGTTTCCTTTTATAAACAGTGCTTTCAGCATTGACATAGATGAGTGAAGTAAGAATATCCAAAGAGGTATTAGGTCAAGGATGATCTTTCATTTTTTTACCTCCTCTCATCTTCCAAGAATTCCATAAATCTTAGAAACCCTTTAATGCTTCGAAGCCAAATTACTTTGGCTGAAGTAAGGCCTTTGAAATAACTTGGACTGATTATGTGATACTAATTTTTCTCAATCTGCTCGTACATATTTGAGTTACAACTCTTTCCCTGTTTCTTTTTGCAAGTGTGAAAGTGATTGCAAGTGATTCAGATTGGAAAAGTATGTCTGATTCAAGTCATGATATTTTTTGTTTGTTTGAGTGTTGCCCAGAGGCAGAGTTGCAGATCTAAATTTCTAACTTGCAACTTACTACTTCATCACAGATACTCATATTCACATTTCCTATTTGCACTACTTCTGTGTGATTCATCTGCAAAGGAGTTTTCATTAATGGACCAAAGCCATACTGGCAACTGAAAGGCAAGTGTTTTTGGGGAGGATCAGGTTGCTTTGTTGTAGGCTTAAAGAATATTGAGTTTTCCCATGAAAAACTCTCCATGTGATTTTTTTGAAATGGACTTTCTTGGACTAGTTGCCTAGGGTTTTGTGGTTTGTTATTTTTTCCTGCTGGGACTAATATTTATGCCAGTTTTGTTTCATTTCTATCTTTTAAGAGTTGAAGCTAAGTAGTCACTGCAGTCACTCAGAAATCAGCGAGTACTTCCCGTAGACGGCCACTTGGGTATTCCTGTGATCACCACTGAAATGGTAAATCCACAACTCTCAAATGAAAGAATTTTGCCCAGTTACCTGCTCTGAGGTGACAGAATCCTACTTGTCAGATTGTATCGAGTGCATAAAGCATAGATAAGAGTAATTCAAGTGCAATTCAGTGTTTATAATGCTGTGTCTATATAAGATTCTGTAATATCAGTTAAAAACTTTTTACTGAACAAACACTGGTTGAGCTGGGTATGCTCAAGGCTTCCTAATTTTTTGATTACAGAATTTTCTCTCATTTGTTTACCCTGCTTTTCAGTTCATGTTCCTCAAAGGAAAATGTGTGTAAGTACCTATGCACAGTAATAACTTTTTTTCTTGCATTTGAAGTGACGATGGGTAATTCATTCCATTCAGTTATATCCTGAAACATAAATGCCTTTTTAAGGTCTGTAGAAAGCAATTATAAAGCTGGTAACTTTGAACTATTGAACTGCATGCCCCAGTGCTGTTGGCAATGCTAAAAGTGGGAATACTAGATTAAATTTCTTCAAGCAGAAAGCTCTAATAACTCAAGTAATAATATTCATTAACTTCTATTTACACTATTTAAATTTGAGTCTGCATTGACTGTTTGGGTTTTTTTGTTGTGTGTGGTGTGGTTTGTTTGTTTTATTTTTTTTTAATTTTTTTTCAGAAAACCATTAAAGCCATAGCCAACTGCTTATTTCACAGGATATGCTAATTCAGATTAGGCATAAATTATGGTTGAATTGTCAAAGTTGCACAAGTTGGTTTTAATTTGAAGGGGTGGAGCACTCAACGCTACAGTAAATGATTGCAGGGGTGGGTTAGCAATTAAAATGCTGTGCACTGTATCAGTACAAAAGTGAACATGGGGCTGTCAGTGCTGAGTAGAAATGAGTGTGATGAGGCATCCAAGCCTTGCTTGTGCCACTTGCAGTTGGGTACAAAGAGATGACTGTCTTTTCAGGTAGACCTGAAGATGTTTTCTGTAGTGCCCTGGTTGGAGAATCGAATGTGAGCTGAGTTGCTCAGTGTTCTGTGATGAAAAAGTGGCTTTACATGATGAGAGAGAGAGAATCAGTAGGAGGAGGCTATTCAAAGCAGCAGTTTGAGATTTATTTTAGTAAATTCCCCTAAACTCTTCAAGTTGTTGGGTTCTGTGACCAATCTCATTTCCGCTCAGTGTAAAAACCTCAAATCTGTCCTGGAATGAGTTAAAACCTTTCTGACTGCCAAGGCTTTGGGCATGGTGCCTGGCAGGAAACTCTCACTGCTCAGGAACTGATAACAGTGCAGGATTTGTAAAAGAGAAGACAAAAGACTTAAATGCTGCTTTCTTGGCATCCTTTAAGAGAAAACAGCGGGGGAAGAGGAGCAGCACTGCAGATGTGAACAGAGATAAGGGTATCCAGGTTAAACCTGCAGCTTCTTTATTAACACAGGAGTGCAGAAGCTGATATGTATATATTGTATAGCTGCATGAAAAGAGTGAGTACCATGGTACTGAGATGTGATCTTATTCATTTTCCTTTCTTAATAGGTTTGTTAGAACATGGCTCATGCTTTTGCTTGCCTAATCACCACTAGTATTGTCATGGCTTAGGTTGTTCACAGTAATGGAGATTCATGTGGGATAAAGTAAATGAAGCTGCTTTTCATTGTCATTATCATTATTAAAAAGGCTTTTCAAAGTCAGATCTTGCTATCAGTGCCACAGATCAGCACACCCATAAAAAGTGATCAAAGAGCAGTGTCCTGGAGAATGTATTCATGCCTTATGGTGCCTGACCAAAGTACTGTTCTATTAACCGCTAATAAAAAGAAATATTTGGAATTATCATTAGTAAGACTCTTGCTTAATAATGGTCTAACATGCTTTGATTTTAATTTATTTAATTTCCCACATACACTTTTTAGAATTTATTTCTCTCCTGGATTTAGTGAATATAGCTTTTGTGATTACAGAGTGATTACAGCTACAGCCATTTCACTTGGTAGCTGCGCTCGCTGTGGTTCTGACAGTCAGATTTCTTGCACTGAAGTGGCTTGAAGGATTCCTTCAGATTGCAGATATTGTTGCCTTGCTTTTATGCATCAGAGGATGGAATTTCATCAGGCATGACTGCACTGATAGGAGCAATTCTCTGATTTAGGCAATGCCATTTTTTTTTTAAAAAAAAAAAAAGCAGACAGCTAGAGCCTGAATAGTGGTTTCTGTTATTTTGTTGTTGTTGGTGGTTGGGTTTTTTCTGTGTTTGTTTTGGTTTGTTTGTTTGTTGTTTTGTTTTGGTTCTTTCATTATATGCCTAGTCACCCCATCTCCAGAGCCCAATCCTCCTCTTAATGTGAAAGTTTTGAGTTGTACCACTTACAGTCATATTTTCTTTTACTCATCTATGAAGTGATGTAGTAAAAGCTTGCTTGCTTCCATTTCATAGTGTACAACACTATTTTTGTGTCATTTAGTTGAGCAACTGCCGTACGGGTGGCTTTGCTGCCTTCTGCTCCAGTTCTAATACCTTGTGGTGTTTTGCATTTCTGTGTGTGCTGATGAATATCTGATTATCAGGGGCTAGTGGATACTTTCTTTGACTGCCCAAGTCTTATTTTCATTGAGCATATCATCTCCATCTGTGACAGCAGTCTCTTCCTGTCAAAATATACCCAGACTACTCATCCATTAATTGCCTCAGCAGGTCTCTGATTTCCTTTATAGACTGCTTATCTTTATCAAGAGGTATTTTGTTTTAGGAAACAATAGGTTTCAAACAGCTCTGCAGCTGTCTGCTTTTTTGCCCAGTGCATACTGGAAAATAAGAAGCTGTCTGGCTGCAGCCTGCTTACTTGCACCTCTATTGCCAGCGACCAACTTTCAGATTTCAAACTTGATTCATACCAAATTTCTTGAGTTATTACTCAAGACATCAGTGGATTTTGTCTGTTTGACCAGTTGCTTTTAGTCTTTTAACACTATGCATTATCATAAACTAGACTGTTAGTGGTAACAAAAATAGACCAAGAGGAGAAAACCCAGGCTTTAAGTAGCTTTACTAAGGAGAAACAATACTTTAGTTTTATACCCGTCTCTTAGTGACAATGCATCTCACTGTAGCTATTTCATGATACTCACAAGTAATAAAAGCAAGAAGATTCTTGTATTTTGTTTTGAGTGACCAGCATCAAACCTTATTTGTGTTTGGAATTCTAAGTAGAAGGGTTGTGGAATGATGTGACTGGAGAAGTGATAGCTGTAAATTGTCACAGAAGATAGATGAGAAATGGGTTTGCGACGTAGGAGAAATCCCATGGAAAACAAAGGATATAGGGAGGATATGCTGAGTAAAAAGCCTGAAAGATAGAAGGAAGCAGGAGTTTGATGCTAATTTAGTGCTACTCATAAAAAAGCCCAAACCAAAAACCCAACAAACAAGGTAGGAGCAAAAACTGCTCTGAAATAGCCATTTTCAGTGGTGAGTCAGCGCTCTGTGTTCTTGCACTCCAGCTACTAATCATTTATAGAGCTCCAGTTCTAATAAATCTGTACCCCTCTGGCACCTTCTCCCCCCCCATCCTTTGATATCGTGCTTTTATCTTAAGAATACCAAGCTATTTATGAATGAATGTAATTCTTTTTTCCTTTTAAAGACAGGATGTGTAATGGCTTTCTCCACAGCTGTGTTACTGAAGAACACCCAGATGGACAAAACAGTCACAGCTAAAACCTCTGGGTGACTGCTAGTACGAACTGAACATTAATTTTCCAAGTTTGCTAGCTTTCTTTGGGTGAAAAATCCTGGACTGAGTTGGGAGACTGAATATTAATCCCATTTGTTTTAGGAGACTTGATTGTTTTCTGAAACATAATGATGGGAAGCTGGTGATTAATGGGGAAGATGTGGCAGTTTGGCTGCACAGTAGTTACTTGCTATGGTTCATATACCCTGAGAGTATCAGTGGTGCAATGGAAAACAATAGCTGAGTAATAGAAGAATCTTTGATCTAGAATTTTGCAGAAGTAGCTTTTTAGATTCAAATATATTGGACAAAAGCCCATGACAATGGCTTCATGTTTCACACTTTCTGGAAATGGAGCTGGTGTTGATCTAAGAAAAAGTATCTTGGCTACGACTTAATGTTTTACTAAAAACCTCAGAAGATAAAATAAAGCATTTAAAAAAAGGAATTTTTATCTGCACAAGTATTTTCACTAATTTATTTAGGATTTTTTCATTTGACATGTTGTATTTTATTGTTGTATGTTGTATTTTATTGTTTTATTGTATTTTTACAACAATTTAGTTCAAATTTAAACTCGTATTCATAATGTGTCCTCTACCCCATGGGTTTTCAGAATGGCCACCTTGCTTCCTCTTGTATTTTACTCCACCATCTGAGTATAGTGATGCATATACCCAGTTAGAACTCCTTTTCACTGGGAAATCAGAAAATGAATGTCAGACCCACAACAGCACCTTTATTTCTTTCTCCCATTACTCTTTATAATTAAATTGCTTCATGCTCTTGAGCCACCCATATTTAAGGGAGGTTTCTTCCATATATACAGACAGGTGTTTTCCTCACTGACTACAGAACCATAGCTTTACAGCAAGGAAGAAAAAAGAAAAAAATCAATCTTCTAGACCAATAATGTTTATTGATACATTGATGCTCGTGTAGCCCAACAGTACCTTTGATTTCATACACTGATAACTGGTACTTTCCAGAGTTTTGGATTTAAGACTGGAGCTTGAACTTGTCATGCTGCTGTTGTGTTCAGCTGATCTTCTGTCTCACCCTTTTCTGTGTTGAATTTCACGTTTTGATGTTAAATCTTGCAATTTAATTGCTAGTGCTAGGGTGGCTTTATTTCATTTCTGCTATCGAGAACAACTGGGAGAATCAAGTAGGGATGTAAGAATCATTCTCCCTTGAAACTTCACTAATGCCTATTCATAACCAAAAGCTCCCAAGCTTTGATCACATCTCATTAAAACTGTGGTTTTGCTATAAAGTTGCACGATACTGTAGTAAGTAGCAGGGATGTCGCTTAGCAAAATATTCTTCTAAATATTCTTCACTGTCACTCAGCTCTGTTGTTTCAAAAAGGCCTGGAAAGAAGAGTTGGAAGGGAAACTCAGCCATGTAATACAGTAATATATTGCATTTTTACACTAACACATTAAAAATGGAGTCATTGTTTCAGAACAAAACACTTAGCTTCTACTATCTAAACTTCAAGTAACTATTAACGGTCCTTGCAAGCAGCAACGTACTTTCTGCTGTGAAAAAGTGGAATTTGTTCATTCAACAGCTGTAACATTCGCAGCAAGCGAGATGATTCAGTTTCAAATAGATTTCTTTTTTATAACAAAATACTGTTTCTGCTGCTTTGTGTTCATAGTGTTTTGAAGTTGAATATTCAGAAAAATGGTTTATCACTTACTCCAGCAAAGTGGCTGGAGTAAAGCATCCCTCTGAGTGGTGTATTGGAATTTTGGATTTGGACTTGAACTAGGTTTTCAAATATCTGTCCGAAGGAATAAGAATTCAGTAATATAGCCACTTATACCTACTATTAATTCTTTCTGTTAATTGTTTGCAGAAGTAAGTTTTTAGCATAAGATTCTGTTTAATTTTCCTCTAAAAAAAATTAAATTGCATATTACTGAGTGAAACATCAGTTAAAACAAAGATATTCTTACAAGAAAGTAGGAGTGGGGAGGAGAAGTAAAAGTTTTGATCCACTATTATCAAATTTTAGTCATTCCACAGTGAATGTGGTTTTACTGGACTGGGAAGTTGTTTCATTTGTGGGAACTTAAATTTTTTCAGGATAAAAAGGCTTTTAGTAACAACTCTGTCAGACTTGCAAAATTAAGAATTGATGAAAAGTCAACTTTATGTTGGAACTTTCCAGCTCAGTAGAAACTCTTTTTCCACAGTGGCTAAAAAAAGCTTTCCACTGATGGTAGTTCATCTGCAAATGTATGCAAGAGGTATTAGTGAAGAACATTACATCTCTCCTCTTTCAGCTCACTTTTTCCCTGATGAAAGGAAGTAATAATTCATCACCTGAAGGATAATACAGCTCAGATCTTGAAAATACCAAAATGTTCTTTGTCCCAGGATATGTTCACTGATGAGATGCATATCTTGAGGTAATTGCATTTTGTACTTGCGTAAGATCTCTCCTCAAAATGAGTTTCCCCAAAATAAACTTCTTAATTTACTGTGTATAATGCTTTTCTTTATGTCTGTTTCTTACCTTAATTCACATGTCTATAATATTACCTATTAGCAAGGTAGATAAAACAGAACATTTCATGTGACATAGTGAATCCTTTTGTCAACAGTAGTTTGACACAATCAGTTAATGTACAGTTCAGAATTATATTTTGTTGTTTGAAAGAATCAGAACTATTTGAGACGTATTAAGATAAACTGGTTAGAAGGGTACTGCAGAGAGATAATTTAGCAAATGGTAATTTGAGCATAAAAATTCAAAAATTAGTAAGTGAAATTGTTATATGGTAGGAAAAAGTTGGTTTTAATTAAAACCTTTTATCTCTAAAAGAGATGTGGAATGCATGGAGAGTTTGAATGCCCCCAGTGCTTCATGTCTATGGAATTCTTCGTACTGGCTGCAGCCTACAGTCCATAGAGTGAAGTTTTAAATATTGGGAGTTTTCTGATAATAGTACAAAGGCATAGTTATTACTTAAAAAAGGCCACCAACTTGGTGAAAAAAAGAGCAGAAAATGCCAAGCTGAGAAATAGTAGACTATTCTCTGATGAAGGCAGACTTATTATTGCTTTACAAACCTTCAGACCTCGATAAACTGGAGGTTTCAGGCTTTTAAATTTATATGGTTTAAATAATGTAGGCAAGCCTCTGATTTCTTTACCTGTTCACTAGAGATGAGCAAGTTCAAGCGCTTTAAGATCAAAAAGGAAGCAGTTTAGGGTTAAAAGGTAATTTCTCCTCTAGAAGAGCAGTATTAATAGTTGACAAAGTATTTCCACATGTGTTTCAGTGGAGGAAGCTCAGAATGCTCTAATTCAGCACAGATCAAATTTGATACCTTACATTTATTAATGAACGAGCACATTCCCAGCACTCAGATGATTTTTGGATAGTTTTAGAAGTAATTTGTATATGTTTTCTAGCTGAGTTTGCCAGTAGATTTGCAAGTAGTTTAGGATGAAATGCAAGCAATGAATAATGTAACAATCTCTAGACCAGTTTCTGTAAATCTGAGGAGTTTTGATTTAAAAGAAATGCAAGTGTGATAGACAGAAAAAGTAAACTTATGATGCGTGACCGTTTAATTTATCCAGGAATGCGTGTGTGGGTTTTTCTTATTATGGCATTTTGAGTGCATAGTTTTCTAGATTCAATACAATTATTTATTTGAGATAATTGAATTATTTTTTGATTGGTTTTGTTATATCACCAGCTTAGTTTTCCTTTAGTGAGAGGGCATTTAGATAAGGCTGAGGTTTCTCCTCTTCCATTTACTTTTTCATTCTTGTCTTCCCCCATCTTCTAAAAACAATGTAAAGTGCTTTACCAAATGCCCATTGCTATTTTTCTGAAGTATTTTTCTCTTTAACATTTTGTTGTACAACAAATGTTTTATTTTCCTCAAAGACTAGTTACAAATATTCTCCAATTACAGTAGCTGATTTCTTGATAATCTCAGAATAGTAGTAAGAAATAAATACATCAAGTACAGTCCTCTTTTGCACAAGGAAAATCTCAAAGATAAACACAAAAGACAACCCCACCCAACAACCTACAAAGAAACCTTGTTAATAAAATATGTCTTCAGATGTTTTAGACTGAACTTCTGAGGCATTGATACAAGTGAGGAATATTTTAGACCTACTCTTCAATATTCAGGAGAGCATAGTCCCTTGAGGACTGTGGCCTTCTTAAGCTCCTTCCTTAACAGAGGTACAGTTCAGCTTAAGCATCACAAACAGTTGGTAGGAAGTATAATTATACACATTTCGCCTCCTTCCCCAGTTTCTTCCCAAGAGACAAACACACCCAGGCTAGTAATTTTTTCAGAGGAACAGCTGAACAAAAATGTTACCAGGCAGAACACAATGTAAATCAACCTGTTTCATTGTTGTTAGGTGTCTGATGGAATACTAGCACGTTTCAATTATTCTTACTTTGGGTGCTGTGTTTTAAATGCAGGCTGCAGTTGAGCTTCTCTATTTGTGTGTATATGTCTGTCTTGTATGTCTATATACACATCATGTGTACATATGGTCTACTACATCAGCTGTCTTCTAAGAGAAGAGCTATCTGACCATGAATAGAGTTTGATCGCTGAATTTCGCACTGTATGCATTTGTTAAGCAATCCTTTCTAAAAAGGAATGAATAAAAAAGTGTATTCCTCATGAAGACTTGATGCTTAATTAGGCAAATAGGAACCAAAAAAAAAGCCAAACAAACAAAAAACCCCACACAAACCTGAGAAATGCTAGTTTATACAAATAAAACTGGCTACAATTTTTATTTCAGTTGAACCCTGACAGCTTCTACATTGGATTTCTGGTTTGTGGTGCTTTTTTTCCTCTTAGTGTGTTAAGAGATTTATGCTGCAGCTCTGAGAACAGTTGCTCTTCAGGGTTTGTGCCTGCACTGTGCACAGCCAAGCAGTAACTTGCATAGCTCTGTGAGTCTTGCGTAGCTCTGTGAGCCTTGTTGATGGAGAGCCTGACAAGACCCCCCCCTTAGCTCAGGTGCTGCCGGGGGCAGGAAGGTGTTCTCCTAGCAACTGAACTCAGTCAGGGTTGTGAGGGGCAGATAGGCTCCTGTGTTGCCCTCAAAGGCAACAGGAGTGAGATCAGAGATTTACTCTGTGTTTTAGCCTTAAGTAATTTTGCAGTTTGCACCTGCAGTTTAGAACGATGCTTTCTAAGCAGAGTTTCAGGATGGATGGAGGAGGAAGTGCCACGCACTTCATGCAGGGGCTGGACGCACCGCAGGTTCAGCAGTCTGCTCATCTGGAGCAGGCTCTGTGCCTCAGAGGTTTCTCTGACAACTCCAATTCTTGAACCAGTCACTTTGGAAACCATCCAAAGAAATCATCCTGTTATACAAGAGTAATCGTGTGAATTATATTTCTTTTCATGAATACTTCAGAAGAAAAATGGTGCTTATATGTCCTATAAACGCCCATCTTTTTAAGAAAAGCCACATTAACAAAAGCAAGCAAAAATATTTCTTAGAATCTCCTGATTTCTTAGGAGTTAATAATTTGTTATTAGGATGCAAATGAATGAGTCTAGCCTCTAGTTCTTTGGCAGTGACTTAATTCACAAATGAGAGTATCAAGAATCTACACAATTAAGAATCACAAATATAATTATGGAAAGAATTAAAAACTGGACAGGTTAGTTACACCTCCTTTACACACAGCTGAGCATTTGGCAGGAATGCTCGATGGAGGCTTGTTTGCCAAACTTTGAGGAGTATTAGCACCACAGCTGTCACCAAAGGAAGTAGTTATCCAGTCTCTGTGCTAATACTCTCTCCTCTCTAGAGAAACAGTGGAAATTAACTGTGGGTACTGTTCCCACTATCCACTCAACAGTCTCCAGTCTTGTAGAAAAATAGGTTCTTAAGTAGGCTTCTGTCTTCTGACAGAAGATTCTCTTGTACTGGTGGTAAATTTGTTTTGATCTATACTGGTTTCATGTATTTGTCAGGCTTGAAGGTGCCTTTCTGGAATAGGAACAGTAGTCCTCTGCTTCCTGCACCTCACTCTTTAGCCTCAAGGGTTCTGTGTGTCTGCTGGGTTGGGACTTTGTTTTCCTCCTTGGCTGCATGAGACCTTGCATGGGAAGAACCAAGAAATGGTTATTCTGTGGACTGATTTTCTTCTGGTTCTCAAATTTTGGCACATTAGGTAAAGAAAGGACATCTTGACTGACTTGCTGAGTGAAGGAACAGCTCCTAATAGATCATGTTCTCCACTCCCAGGATGGCTTGTGGCAAGTGGAGAGCGAAATGAAGGGAAACACTCAGATAAGGCAATTGCTTATCAATTTTTTGTTCTGCTGGGAACGATTAGGACAGTTGGTGGCTTGTTCTGGCTTACTCAGCTGGCTGTTTGCTCCAAAAGGAGGCATAGGAGGAAAGGGTAACAAGACTGCTTGGCACTCTAGCTATTTTCCTGACAGAATTTTGACTTTGTGGCGAGGGGAACCTGAGCAGAGATGAGATCTGCTCTCTATATCTTGGAGTGCTATTTACCTCTGGTATTTACCTCTGGCTGCTCCGGGGAAGCTGAAGCACTGTCACTTCGGGGGGACACACATTCAGGTTCTGAAATGACTGTATCATTTGTGAGGTTATCTTAGGGAAAAGCTGCCCAGCTCAGTGGTAAACAGCCCACATCTCCATTAGTGTGTTGGCACCATTTGTAATGCTCTAGAAAGTACACTGTGAAGATCTTCCTCTTGAATTTTGCTCATTGGGGTCTTTTTAATACAGAATGTTTCTTCCATGCGAGCTAGTTTGTGCCTTGAACTCGTGTTTTGTTGCTAATGTTATAACATACAACTGCATATCATTATTCATCTATTTTATTTAATTATTGATCCTTTCAACTTTCCAAGACTTAATTAGAATTTGCTGTATTGAGCGAAACAAAAAAAAAATAAATTAAATTTGTTGAATTAGTAAATAACAGAGAATTAGTGGTAGTTTAGTGATTTAATTAACACAGCTTTATCCCAGCACACTAGTTAATGAAAGGCAAGCATTGGGCCATCTGGTACAGTTTCAGGAAATGTGGAAGCAGAGCTGCCTTTTTCTACCTTCCTCTCATTTGTTGTTTACATGTTGATGAGTCCACTGGTTCTCCTCTTTCAGATGATTATTTACTTCCCCCGTGAAGTGCCTAAAACGACAGGAACCTTTAGAATAAAAGGTATTTTATAATTGTGAGGTGGTTGTAGATCCTATTCTGTTTCACAGAACTGTTTAATATTCTACAGGTTGGATAGCACAATAAACACAATCTATCCAGAAGGTCTGTAGCCATCACCCCCATGCTATCTAATTAAAAGCTGCACATCTTTGCTCAGTGGTGGTCAAGTTTAATTTGCTCAGTCCAGTTATTGTTGCAGGGTGCCAGGGGACGAGGAACTGTAGAATCCTGTTTTCTAAAACTGGTACATTTATCTTGAAAGTAAAACCATCCAGGTTCCCAATAAGTAGCAATGCAAGACACTGGGTAACCTCGGGTAATGATCTTTCTATAAGCTTGCAACATTCTGTATTCTTCTAGTTACAAAGGTAATTAAAAAGCAGCTTTTGTGCAATCTATTTGTTTGGGGTTTTTTTTAATATAAATTAATAAAAAAGAGGAAGTTTTAAAGTTATTTTAAAGTAACATAGGGTAAATGTTTTGGTGCTGAAATGCATGTCTAGGGAATAGAGGTTTCTGAATTATGGATTTAAAATTTCCCCTTAAGTACTTCAGAATGTCACTAAAAATGTACTGTCTGTCAAGAATTAACCAGTGACATTTGAAGTTACCTAAGAAAAACAAACAAAAAACCACCCCCCAAAACTGTGGAAAAAAAATAATCCCCAAACAATCAAAAACCACCAAACAACAACAACAAAAACACCCAAACAAAGAAAAAAATCCCCCAAATAACTCTCAACCTAACAGAACAAAAGTTAAGTTGTTCTGTTCCTGCTTTTCACTGAAAAGAAGGAAAGCAAACATTCCCCTGAAGGGTTCACTTTTCCCAGCAAGTATTTCTGAAGATCCATGAATGTCACTGTATCTGCTTTAGTTCTTTATCATTGTATCAGAATCAGGATGTGAATAGAACTGAAGGGTTGTAAAAGACCTGAAAAATATTGATTGATTCTTTTTTTTTTTGTGCTTTATAACAATTCATTTTGCTCATCAAAAGCTTCTTATTTTATCAATAGATCCCTTTTGGCAATATACTTCTTATGGGTATTCAAGTACCCATACATTTTATTGAAGACTGGAGCAGAGGAAGAATTAGCATGGATGTACCTAAGTAATTCTGGTGATCACATAAATGATTTTAGTCCTTGTTACTTTGCCTTGGAAAACTGTATACAGCTTGCAAGTTGTAGCTGATGGTAATTATTACATTGCAGCCTGTAAGAAAGATCTTTTGTTCTGTAGTTTTTAGTGACATTTGTAGAATCAATTAGGTTGGAAAAGCCCATTAAGATCATAAAGTCCAACCCTAAGCCTAACACTACCAAGTCCACCACTAAATAAGAACCACACCTACACATCTTTTAAATCCCTCCAGGGATAGTGACCCAACCACTTCCTGAAGCACCATGAACAGGAGACAATTGGAAAACTTGCTTTTGACCTGGACTGAAATGCAAGTGGGTTCTAAGAAAGCTAACTGTTCAAGAAGTCCATCTTGTGCATCCAACCGCTGATGCCATTTAGTCAGTGGTACTGAGCAGAGAATTGGAAGTGAAAAATCTCTCAAAATACATGTTGTGGCAGGATTAAGTTCTCAGCATCTAGTATTTTTCTCTGCAGTGCTGTACTGTACTGCCTTGTTTGTACTGTACTGTACAGCACAGCAGTACAGGGTAGTACTGTGCTGCCCTGTCTGCTTGTGTGGACACGACCACTGTCATCTGATCTGGAAAAAAAGATTTTGCTTGCTGCAGCATTTCTCAGAAATGCATAGTCTGGTGCAGGAAAGGCTCAAGCTTCTGTTGTGTTTGCTCTTTGTAATCTGTTTACTACAGCAGGATGTGTGGGTCTTGCTGTGGTGTGGGAAGGAATGTACCTCTTGTCTTACTGAGGACAAAGTAACACTCTATGGAACTATGAAGTGTGTGTAGTCTCTTAAAGATGAATGGCAAGTTGTTTAGGATCAGTGCTTTCAGTACTTCCCAGAAGCCACACAATTTTCCTTGACAATCATTGTTTTAATTGCCATGCTTCCCTACATATATGTGAGGATTTTTTCCTACACAGTTGTAGTAAATTGAAATGTGTGACTGTAATTAGAAAAATGCTAACTGTGAATTGAGTTTCACACTGTTCTTTCAGCACCATTTTAATGAAGAATTAAATATTCTTCACCCTTTCTGAAGTTTGAACTTAGTGGTTTAGTCTTGTCTGCCTCAGTCTTTCTCCCATCCCCAAGGTGATAACTGAATCATCTTTGTAGTATTTTGTTTTGTTGAACACTTTGTTATTTTTATGTATATGTTCCTAGTAAAGCAAATGAAAATTGAATCATTGGAAAGAATTTCCTTTTGGAGATGCACATTTTACCCATGCTGAACCCAGGAGAAAAATAGAGGAGCAGGGAGTCTTAGTTTCCCCAGGTATGGTATGCAGGCAGTCAGTAAAGAGGGAGAATCTACAGTGTAATTCAAAGTACAAACAACTTATTCTAAGATGCACTATAGCAATCAATTCAAATTGTGAGGAGGAAATAAGTGCTGGTAACAACGTGTTTTGAAGTGGCTTTGGCAATGTCTCTCTCTGATACTGATATTTGCAGTTCCTCAGACTGCGGTGTTGGCTGCATGGTTGGACAAGGCAAGTACCCTTCCTTTTCCCACTGCAAAATAAATAAGTAAATATTTATTTCTTCTTCTAGTGGGGTGTTTTTCTTTCCTTACCACTTATTGCTAGTTTTCTCTCCTATTCACAACAGAGAGACTTAATCTCATAAGTAAAACCTCTGAGCTGATTCATTTGTCTCTGATATCTTTTTTTTCCCATTATATTTGTGAAACTGTATTGCTAACCATAGGGGAAAAAACCCAACCCCGTGCTCTGTTTCTAATGAATAATACCATAAAGGAACATTATGCACATAAAGATAAAATCAGTAGGTGCAATGTATTGCTTCCTGGCAAGGTTATGCCGAGTGCCAGGTCTTGCTCTTGGGTCACAACAACCCCAGGTCTTATGAGGAGCAGCTGGGGGTGTTGGGTGTAAAGAAAAGGAGGCTAAGGGGAGACCTTATTGCTCTCTACAACTGCCTAAAAGGAGGCTGTAGAAAGGTGGGTGATGATCTCTTCTCACAAGTCGCAGCTGATAGGACAATGATAGGAAGTGGCATCAAGTTATGCCGGGGGAGTTTTAGGTTGGACATTAGGAAAAACTTCTGTACATCAAAGACTGGAAGAGTCTTCCCGGGGAGGCGGTTGAATTAGCATCCCTGGATGGATTTAAAAGCCATCTAGACATGGGGCTTAAGGACATGGTGCCGTAGGGGCCTTGGTATGGTTAAATGATGGTTGGACTTGATGATCTTAAAGGTCTTTTCCAACCATAGCAATTCTGTGACTCCCCATATAAATGGGGTACTCCAGGAAGCGAGCAAAAGATTTCCCATGTGCACCCCTTTATCACTCTTGACAGCTGGAAAGGGTTGAGTGTACACTCACCTTGAAGTAAATTTTCATGGCTGTAATCAGTACTGTTGTGCAACGCTTAGAAAACAACAAAGTTCTTACTCGAGAATTGTAGTTTCTCCTCTAAATCCTTACGACGCTTTTGGTTTTCTTGATGATTTTAATGTTGTAGCTCTAAAGGAATTCTGAAAGCAAAACATAACTACTTGCACTAAAACTATGTACTAAAGCATTGTGTGTATTTACTCAGCTAGTGGTTATTTTTGGGTGTGAAATTAGAAATGGAAGGTGAGCAGGAGATGTTACAGAACTCTGTATTCTCATTTTGTTTGTGGACCACTTGTGAATTCTTCTATTTCTGGAGATGTCTTTGAAAATGTTTATTGAATCATTGTAATGTATCTAATTCTTTGGAGTTGAGTCATATTTTATTTTTAATGACTGATGGTATATCCACCCCCATTCTTTATAGCTAGTCTTTTACACCTTAACGTATTCAGAAAGGTTTTTGAGTGCAGTAGTGCAATTAATTTGAAATGTTTATCAGACTAATGATTAAAGTGTTTGTCAGAGTCCAAGATGAAAATGACAACACCTCAAAATGTCTTTGAGCTGTGGGGAACTTGGTACAAAATAAAAACTGTTAAAGTCAAGGGCACAGCTGCTCTCAACTATTGTTAAGTTTATTGTAGAACTGACAAACTCTGAATCAGAAAATGAAATATTTGTAGGCTGTATGTGAATACATCCAGCTGTACTTCAGCACTCTTTAATAATGGCCAGTAGATTTCTTGCCTGTATTTCCAGACTTGCCACTCAAGTGAAATGGTGGATATAGCTGTGCTTCTTAAAACTTAGATAACTGAGTCCTTCATTTGTAACAAATGCTACCTTGGAAAGAGTTTCAGTCCAAACAGAGTAAGAGCAGCAGCTTAACCCTTAGTATGAATTGCTTCTATTTATTACCTGGGCAGCTGCTGATTAGACAAGTCATTTAGTCACTACTAACAGATCTAAATTCTCTCCTGACTTCTCGTCTTACCTCAGCTGGATCAGTCTTAATTTTTCAGTATTCAGATACTCCTAAGCAAGAAGGAATTAGAAACAAATGGTGTAGAACATCACCTTATTTACTACTTCTAGTCACAGATTGGCCAAAATGTCTTTTAAAATTTCCCCAATTCAAAGAATTTGTTCTTTGGTCACTAACTAAACAAGATGTGAAGCATGTTAACTCATTCAGCCTGAGTATTTGAACCTTTTAGTTTCTCAAAAATTCTATCATAAAGTCCTCTCCTCAACCCAAGCACTGGAAGAAGACTCTATCAGTGTGATAGGGGTGGCACAGAGCTTCATGTCTGTACCTGGAAACTTAAAATGAAGTTTACATTCACCCCTTTTTTTTTTTCAATGCTAAGATTGCATCACAGAGCGGGTGGGGCGAAAAATGTTTCCTACCTTGATTCCAACTTTTCTCCAGGAAAATGTGGGTTTGAAGATTTTTCAGGAACCAGATACAAATGTTTGAGATGTCATCAACAGAATGTATCTGGCTGATTTATTCTTGAAGAGATAAGGCTCTTTAAATTGTCCAGGCTATTTGACATGAATTTCAGTTGTAACACAAGGAACTTGAAAACAGGGGTTTAAAATCCTTTTTAATGGTTTTCACAGCAGATCCATAGTTGATACTTTTCATTATATATTTTTTTCTGCACTTGGATTCAAAAGAGCTTTGTAATATGTGTATCCATCTATCCATCAGAAACACAAGTTCCAGACTGTACATACCTCAGTTGCTCAGCTTTTCTGAGAACAAAAGTGATCTCGAAATTAAAAGAAGAATGAGGCTTTTTTGTTTTTCAGTTTTTCTGCGTATCTCGTGTGCCATGAGCTGCAGAGCTATACTCTGCATGTTGTGTGTCTCCTGTTCCATGATGCCTTGTGAG